>QTSX02002939.1:0-298474 GCA_014839935.2 Entomophthora muscae | reverse complement strand
CACAAGGCTTATTTGAGTTGTGTTCCATTTGGGATCTGGATTAGGTGATCCCTGTAATAGATGGCTGTCTGATAGTGGTGCCACCAATTTACTGGCTGGTCAGTGAACCACTTGGTGAGGCATTTGGGGATTTAATTGGGGCTCTAATTCCCCAAGAGGGAGTAATCAAAGATGTTGCAAAACCATAGGTTTTAAATACATTGTTGAGGGTTTTGGTTGGAATTGGCTTCACTCCTTATTTGGAAGTATTGTCCTGTATTTTAACATTTTAGGCAGGAGGTGGAATGCTGTTAGATATGTTGTCAGGCGAGGTGTCAAGCTTGGTTGCAGCAATAATATCTTTTTATGCTACAACTATAGTCAGCCTTTTATATAATAGTTAGCTGATCAGAGAATATGCTAACATCCAAAAGCACTAAAACAAGTTCCAGGAAGTGTCAAAACAACAAGGTCAACCCCCCCGCAAGGTTCTGACTAAACAGGTTAGAGATCCACAACCTGACTTTCCAGTGACCTGAAGCCAAATGCAGAAGTTGACTCAAATTTCCAAATCCAGCAACATGACCAAATGACAATCCCTGTGCAGTGGAGAGCTCAATTCAGCGCTTGACTCATTACAAGGATCAAGCCACCCCTAACCATCCAACCAAGTGGCCTTCATAACCATGTCCTACTATCTCAATTCACAGCAACAGTATAACTTCTATATCCCATAAAGAATAAGATCTAGTTTTCAATTATTTCCCCCCTTGTAACTCTACTAAAACAGCACAGTTACAACAGAAAATTATGTCCAGAGAGTTACCCTTTTGTCATGAATGCCTCTATTCACACTTTTTTGATCTGGCCTTTGTTGGGTTATTTTAAGGACAAATTCCTTGCTTTGGCCTTTGCGCCTTGAAATGAGTCTGTTTCCAAAATGAGAAATTCAACTTTTCAGTTTCCTGGTTCTGCGCAACTCACTTGCCCCACTCATGCTGGTGGCAAGTGATCCTACTGCCCTAGTATTTTTTTGTGGTATCACTAAACAATATAAATTCCAATTCCTTATTCCCAATAAAAAAACTCTATTAACATTTCTGTCTTTATGTTTCCAAGTACTTTGGCGCCTCTCTTTAGTCAAAACTAGTAGAGATTTATTATTCAGGGCCACAAGGTAATCACATAACCTTCCCTGCCAACTAACTGAGACTTAGTATGGATCCAATCTTAAGGTTAGGATTTCCTGTTGTGTGTCTGTGCCGCTGTCAGGGACCCAGTCTTGGGCGGCTGGCCCGCCGTTTCCGGGGGTAACTTGGGCCAGGGTTTTTGTGGGCAGGGCCCACCACAAGAGAGGAGCTAACTTTAGAAGGTAGGAAGCAGACTTCCCCACCCAAGACCATGGGCTGGCAGCCGGTACAATGGTGTTCACCACCCCTGTGAGGGTGATGTACACTATTCCAAAAAGCTTGCTGGTATGGCCGGTTAGAAGGTTGGGTGAAGAGGCTGGCATCAGTTTGGGGGTTACAGGCGGTTCCATATAGATATTGTAGGCTGGGAGATAATTGAATTTTCCTCTAAATTGTTTTGGGGTGGGGAATATCCACAGGCCTTGGCAGTTGTATCTAATAGCGGATTGGATGCGGGCTAGCGGGTCAAGTTTGAAGAATTTTCTCTGGTGTATAATCCTTATATTTGGGCTTCAAGGGATAATCAGTGAAGTGAATGGGCCCAAAGGGTGCACCCAATGGACGGAAAACTGCGGGCAGTGGGGCAGGAGGGCCAGGAGATCTCGAACTGGATTAATAGACAGCAAATACAAAATATGGCAATAGCTGTAAGAGCCAAAGTAACATAACCTTTATTTAAAAATGGCAATATGGTTTGAGCGCAGAATCCATAGGCATATATAGCATTCCGCCTCCAAACTTAATATTTTCCATCAGGGCTTTATCAAAATATTGGGAAAAGTGCGGGCGGGCAGCCAGAGGGCCTGGGTGTGGGAGTGGCAAAATGGCACCTCAGCTGGGTGTTCTCTCATTGGTCAGAACGTCCATTTTGGTCACTCAATTTTCTTGATTCTTTGCTGTGGTCACGGGGTCAGGCCCAAAGCCCGGGTTTATCTTTGGCAGTAGGGTTTGATTGGTTACTTGAGAGGACTTCAAAATCATGAAATTCACAGAGGCCCTCTCTTCCTGGAATCAAGAGGCTCCTCTTCAGGCGCCACCATGGTTGAGCTGGTGCAGGTATTCTGGCTTCAGGACTTAGTGGGAGCCTCAGCTTGCAGGGGCTTGATCCCAAAAAAACGCGGGCGGGCGGGCCCTTGGTCCATGGGCCCAGCGGCCTGCAGGAATGTAGGTTCAGGGTTCAAATCCCACCCTTGGGCCCAGGTTTCCCGGGGTAATGAATTGTCAATCCTGACATCATCCCCTTCTTTCCCTGAGGGCCCTCTCTTCTGGTCCTTTTTGTTCAGATGGAGTTTGACAGCTTCTTGTGCATTAGCTAGGTTGCTCAGTGGTTTTCATGTACTTTCTTCTAGCGGGTATCCTTTTCATTTGACGTAGTACTGGGGTTTCTGGTAGTGAATTATGTTGCCATGTATGTATTCAACTTTGTATTCTTCAGTGCGGCCTATTTGGAGGGGCGGGGGGTTTGTCTTAAGCAGTTGGTGGGGGAGCAAGTTCCCATCCTTTTTAAGCAGCAGGGATTGGTAGAATATGCCGTGAATCTTCCAGGAGGGGAGTAGGTCTAGTTTATAAGCAGCTTATCCAATTAGTTTGGTGATCTTGTGAAGGCCACTTCTTCTGTGAGCTAGCTTCCTACAGGGCACATGTAGGGGCACATTGTGAGAGTCCAGGTATACTTCATCCCCAACTTGAAAGGGTTGTCCTGGTGTTTGTTTTTGGTTGGCAAAGGCTTTGTAGGTTTGCACTGTGTGGTTCAGGTTGGTCAAGCATGTTTTTTGTGTGTTGTGGATCTGCTCAACCCAGGAACGTCCAGTGGTGTTAGTTTTCTTCTCGCCAATCTTGGGATCCCAGGTGGGGTCAAAACTGTAGTTGGCTTTGAACAAAGACATCCCAGTGGAGGCGTGGTCTTTACTATTGTATGCAAACTGGGCCATGGGAAGCATGTTGGCCCAATTTTCCTGGTCGGCGTTGGCATAGCATTGGAGGTATTGTTCTAGGATCTGGTTTACTTTTTTGGTTTGGCTGTCAGTCTGCAGGTGGTAGGAGGTAGATACACATCACTTGATTCCCAAGTCTTTCATCACTTGCGTCCAGTAGTTTGACATGAATTGAGTCCTCTATCTGTGATGATTTCCTCAGGCGTCCCATGTTGGGTGAGGATGCAGTCGTGGAAGTGTTGGGCTGTCTCCGCTGCTGTGCAATGAGTGGTGGTTGGTACAAAGTATGTCATCTTGGTGAAGCAGTCTACCATGACCAGGATTGTGTTGAAGGAGAGGAAGAGGGGCAATTCAACAATGTAGTCCATGGAAACAGATCTCCAGGGTCCAGTGGGTATATCCAAGGGTCTTAGAAGTCCTTCAGGTTTGTTTCTGTGGGGTTTGGTTTGTCCACAGGTCTCACATCCTTTCGGGTATGCACTTACTTCTTGGTCCATCTTTGGCCAGGCAAAGTTCCTTCTAATGCTCTGGAGGGTCTTGAGTCTCCCTGGGTGACCGGCCATCTCAGAATCAAGATAATCTCTCAAGATGTTGGTCCTGATGCTTCCTTCTGGCACAAAGATTTTGTTGTGCAGCATTAGTGTTGTTTCCTTCAATGAGTAGCCTTTTTGGTAATGGGAGCTATCCAAGGATTTTGAAAGGTTGGCAATCATGGTTTTGGTGAATTTTTCAAGTGATTGGGCCTTCAGTACTTCTGGTTTTCTGGCCCTGATCTTCATCAATCCCAGGTGTATGCCTAGGCTAGCTGGGTCCAAGAGTACTTGAGTGTTGTGATCGCAAGTTTCTATGTGGGAGGGTATCAGGTCAGTTCTTCTACTCAGGGTGTTGGGTACTACATTCACCTTTCCTGGCTTTTAGTCTATGGTCAGGGTGTAGTCAGCCAGTTCTAAAGCCCATCTTGCTTGTCGTTGGTTGAGCTGTCATGGTTTAAAGAAATAGACCAAGTTCTTGTAGTCTGTCAGGACCTTTACTGGGAATTCAGCGTCACAGAGGTACCGGTGCCAATGTTTCAGGGTCTTCATAATGGCTAGCATCTCTTTGCTGTAAATTGGATAGTTCCCTTTTGCGGGCAGCATCTTCTTGGAGTAATATGCTACAGGATGTAGCATACCATCCCCTTCTTCCTGAAGAAGTACCCCACCCACCACAAAGTTGAACGTGTTGGTTTTCAGCACAAATGGCTTGGAGGGGTCGGGCATGGACAGGACGGGGGCAGAGGTGAAGGCAAGTCTCAGGGTTTCAAAGGCGGTGGTGCATTCCGGAGTCCAGGCAAAGGCAACCTGTTGGAGCACAGGCAGGTCAGGGGAAGAGTGATGTGAGAAAATTTTTGGATGAAATCCCTGCAATGATTTACCAGGCCCAAAAAACTTCTCACATCTTTTCTGCATTTGGGGGTCGGCCAGGAGGTCACGGCGTCCACTTTATCCTGGGTCATTGCAAACCCTCCTGTTTTCACTACATAGCCCAGGAATTCCACTTCTGGTTAGAAGAACTCACACTTCTTGAGCTTTGCGTGTAAGTTGGCTTGGGAGAGTTTGTTCAGGATTAGATCTAGGTGGAGTAAGTGCTCTTTATGAGTCTTGCTGTAGATGAGGATGTTGTTGAGGTAGGCCACACAGAACTGGTCAAGGTATTTGCCCAATACTGTGTTTATCATGCGCTGGAAGGTGCTAGGGGCGTTGCATAGTCCAAATGGCATCACCAGGTATTTGTAGAGTCCATACCTGGTCTTGAACGCTGGTTTGTATTTGTCACCCTCTTTGATTTGGATTTGGTTGAATGCATCTCTAAGGTCAATCTTGGAGTACACCTGGGCGCCTGTCAGCACATCACACAAGTCATCAGCGTTAGGTATGGGGTAGCAATTCTTTACAGTTATCTTGTTCAATTTCTGAAAATTAATGCACGGGCGCATGCCACCATCTTTCTTGCCCACAAACAGCATTGGTGACAAACAAGGGCTCTTGGACACGCGGATGAAGCCTTTCTTGGTCATGTCTTTGATATATGCCTTGAGAGCCAGCTGCTCCTTGTGGTTGCAGCTATAGATAGGTCCATGTTTAGGTACGGTGCCAGGTAGGAGGTCAATAGCATGATCATACTTGGTGTGTTTGGGGAGACAGGTGGCTGCCTCTTTGCTGTATATGTGGGTCCATTTTCCTAGGGAAGCAGGGAGGACGCCCACACTTGGTTCAATCTGTATGGTCATGAGCCTTTGGGTGGGTTCCTTGGGATTTGTGCAAAAGGGAACAGTGTTGTGGGTACCCTTATCACCTAAGGTGACATTCTGTTCTCGGTAGTTGAGGATGAGGCCATGTCTGTCTGACCAGGAGTCCCCAAGAATGAGGGGGTGTGGTAGGCCTTTCAACAAGATGAGAGATGATGGGTATGTGTTGTTTCCTATTACCAAGGGTAGTTCTTGTTCACATTCATATCCTGTATCCTTGGTGCTGTTTCCCAAGAAGATCTGTAAACAATTCTCAGAGGCGGACAGGCCTAGTTCCTGGGCTAAGTCAGCGTCAATGAAACTCTCATCTGCTCCAGTGTCAATGAACACCTTTAGTTTTTGGATCGTTTCTCCAACATAACGGATACTAGGATGAACTTGTAAGACTGGGAAGAAGCATTTATTTGGGCCAAAGAGACAGGAGCAGGGGTTTTCTTATGGCAGGCTCTGGTCAAGTGCCCTGCTTCATGGCAGTGAAAACAGAGTCCTTCTCTGTAGCGTCTTTGAAGTTCCTCAGGGGTCATCCCCCTCTATTGGGTGTGGCGGCTCGGGTTTGGCGGGTCTGGGAGGGCCCAGCATTCTCTTGATTCATGCTGAGGCTCTTGCATAAGGGGACCAGGCCTTCCAAGCCAAGGGTGGGCAGGTGGTGCTTCAATAAGTCCTTCATGGCTGGGTTCACTCCCTTTTGGAAGATGATGGCTGACAATTTGTCCTCAAGTTGAGTGCGGGTCTTCAGTTTAAGGAATTTGTCAATGTATGCCTGAATGGGTTGGAAGCCTTAGCAGATTTCTAGCAAGGAGTTCAGGGCATATTATCTGGTGTTGCAATCCTCTCCAGTTGCCATTAACTCAGCCTCAAACTTGGCATAGTCCAAACAGAATTCTACATCTTCTGCTGTGGCTTTGCCAAACCAGTCTAGAGCGTCTCCAGAGAGCATGGAAGCGGCCCCCAGTATCTTCTCAGTGTCGCTGGCGTAGGAGGGGGTGTTGTTTGGGAAATGCAAGCGGAAGACTGGCATGGCACGTCAGGCTTCCTCAAGTGTGAGCTTTCCCATCTGGGGCATCTCAACCTTGGTGAGGGATTGGTTCACAATTACATTTTGCACTTGGGAGGAGGGCTTGTTGGTATCAGTAGCGGTGGTGTCGGTTCTTTTCAGGTTGTTCAGGTTTGCATTCTTCCATGTGGAAGAGATCAGGTTCATGGTCATCTTATAGGTGTAATAAGTGATTATCAATAACAAAAGCATACAAGATGCCCAAGAAATAACAACATCTTGGGGCTCAGGGTACCAGGTTTTAAAAAGATTGCCATAATGTCAGGAACCCAGTCTTGGGCGGCTGGCCCGCTGTTTCTGGGGGTAACTTGGGCCGGGGTTTTTGCGGGCAGGGCCCACCACAAGAGAGGAGCTAACTTTAGAAGGTAGGAAGCAGACTTCCCCACCCAAGACCACGGGCCGGCGGCTGGTACAATGGTGTCCACCACCCCTGTGAGGATAATGTACACTATTCCAAAAAGCTTGCTGGTATAGTCGGTTGGAAGGTCGGGTGAAGAGGCTGGCATCGGTTTGGTTGTTACAGGCGGTTCTATATAGATATTGTAGGCCAGGAGATAATTGAATTTTCCTCTAAATAGTTTTGGGGTGGAGAATATCCACAGGCCTTGGCAGTTGTATTTAATAGCGGATTGGATGCGGGCTAGCGGGTCAAGTTTGAGAATTTTCTCTGGTGTATAATCCTTATATTTGGGCTTCAAGGGATAATCAGTGAAGTGAACGGGCCCAAAGGGTGCACCAGATGGACGGAAAACTGCAGGCAGTGGGGCGGGAGAGCCAGGAGATCTCGAACTGGATTAATAGACAGCAAATACAAAAGATGGCAATAGCTGTAAGAGCCAAAGTAACATAACCTTTATTTAAAAATGGCAATAAGGTTTGAGCGCAGAATCCATAGGCATATATAGCATTCCGCCTCCAAACTTAATATTTTCCATCAGGGCTTTATCAAAATATCGGGAAAAGTGAGGGCGGGCAGCCAGAGGGCCCGGGTGTGAGAGTGGCAAAATGGCACCTCAACTGGGTGTTCTCTCATTGGTCAGAACGTCCAATTTGGTCACTTAATTTTCTTGATTCTTTGCTATGGTCACGGGGTCGGTCCCAAAGCCTGGGTTTATCTTTGGCAGTAGGGTTTGATTGGTTACTTGAGAGGACTTCAAACTCATGAAATTCACAGAGGTGCCATCTCTGCCTCCATTAGGCAATCCGAGAGGCTCCTCTTCGGGCACCACCACGGTTGAGCTGGTGCAGGTATTCTGGCTTCAGGACTTAGTGGGAGCCTCAGCTTGCAGGGGCTCAATCCCAAAAAAACGCGGGCAGGCAGGCCCTTGGTCCATGGGCCCAGCGGCCTGCAGGTTCAGGGTTCAAATCCCACCCTTGGGCCCGGGTTTCCCGGGGTAATGAATTGTCAATCCTGACAGCCGCACCTCAGAACACAATAGCAAAACAGCCAGCCAATTATATTAATTAGTGCACATACACCAAAGAATTATTGAATAACCCTTTATGCCACAACAATCACTCTATCACTCAGCTCCTGATTGGCTAAAACTTTATCATTAATGTCAAAACAGCAGGCTTGACCCGCCAGCAAGGCTCTGAGTAAGCGGGTTCATGACCCGCGATCCGACTATCCAGTCACTCGGAGCCAGACTAGGAAGTCAACTCAAATCCCCAAATCCAACAACATGAACAAATGATGATCCCTTACAGTGGATACCTCGTTTTAGCACTTGACTAATTAAAAGGATCAAGCGATGCCCTGCTCAATCCAATTGATTGACCATCTCTTCTTCTTGTTCCTCTTAAATGATACACAGATACTATATGATCTCTCACATCCCGATAAAGATATTACCTAGTTCCCAATTATTTTTCCCCTTGTACCTCTGCTAATACAGCACCGTTACGACAGTGTCAATGTTGTTGCTCTAGAAACCAGTCAAAGCTTTTGTAAATCCAAAAATAACTATTATTAGCCGAACCCACAATTGAAATGCAAGTTTATACTGGGATCTATTCTACAGTGGATCGTCTATTACTGAATGGGAAGCGCATTCTATACTTATCACCTGATGGATATTATGAAGATCAGAACGGGTTCAGCTGAAATGCTTATAAGCTGATAAACTATAAGCTTAAAAGAGCCCATACACCTCACACAACTTCAACTTGATCGCAACGAACAAGATCAAGGGAGTTTATCTCGCAAAGTCATTCCAAAACACTGCTTGAAGGGTAGTGCAAGGGGTTTATGTTTCACTAAACTATAAAAGAAACTAAATTCATCATTGACTTTTACCTGCTTGGTATACATCAATTCGTAAAAATTAGACGAATCGAACTAGAATACATATGTTTTGGTTAGATAGTCGAAACCCCTAAATAAAATAGAGGATTCCTATACTTGTAAAGTCGAGATTAAACCCTTTAAACTCTAGAATAGTTTCTTAAACATATATAGTTTAACCTAAAGTAAAGTGCTCAAGTGAAACCAAACCATTTTTCGATGAGAATTGATAAGAAATGTGTGGTTAAAGTTTAGACAGCTTTCAAAGGGCAAAAAAGTAAGCTAAACTGTATGTACGAAGTGTTATTTAAAGAGATGGATTATTCTTTTAGACTGGAATAGCTAAAAGTCAAACTTAATTACTTGGTCTATCACTCTCCTGAGGAGAAGGACTTTCTGAGCTGATAGAAGCAGCACCTTCAGTAATTTTCGGGCTGGGGATCAGCTCGTCTTTATTGTTACTAAAAAAGAATTAAACAGACCCCAAGAAAGTCCAGCTTACTTTAAACTCTCTTCAATAAAAGGCTTGAAAATATAATGCCCCGATATAACTCCTGCTATTGACGCGAGTAATAGTGGACCGTAGCGTTGCAACATGTTGATGGGATTCCTTGTGGGCAAAGCCTCGATATTATTTTGGTTGCTTGAAGTTTATCAAACCTTAACTATATATGGTTGATCTTCTGGTTTTAATTTGACTTTTAAGTTTGTTTGATGATGTATCCTTGAAAAGTAGAGGAGTTTGCTTTTCCAATAATTTATGGATTTGCAGTAATGACGGTATAGCGTCCGCTATCGAGACAGTATTTGGTAGATAAAGTAGATTAAATCAAGATATGACTTCATTTATAAATCTTGGTATCGCTCCATTTGAGCTTTGTAGATGCCAACTCAGAGAATTCCAGAGCTGAAAAATTTAGATCAATCAAAAGCAGCCCAAGCGAGCTAGAAATATTTTGATAAATAAAGTTTAGGCTTCACGCTCAAAGTATCAGAGTGATAGATTTTCAAGTCTAAGTTTCATACTGTTAAAACAAGGTACTTTATTTATTCTCTAGGCTACAACAACAGTTTAAAACTTAAAAATAATAGTTAGTATGTATTTTCAAAATCCTGATTCCTTTTGAGTGTGGTCGTTTTAATATCAACAGGACCAGCCAAGTTAAACGTTTCACTTTCGTATATAAATTGATTCTAGTTTTCTATCTCGACTATTAGATCTATTTTTGGGCTCCGGTTAACTTTTTGCAGTACATAGAAATAGTATAGAGACAATGGTTGCACCTAGTTCCAGACCTTTATCCGATCTGCAAAAGCAGCTTGTTCAGGTGCGCGATCCTGCCACCAACCGTACCAAGGCTACTCATGACCGCTACAAGGATTCTTTTATATTTGAAGCCAAAGAGGCCGCTGAGCAAGATCTAGCAACCATTTACCAGATCGGAGTTGAGGGCTTTAATAGCCTAGTACAGTTAGATCCTCGTTTTGAAACCTACAGAGGCTCTCTATTTTCTGAGGCTAGTAAAGGTGCTGATCGTATCACTTTCACCCAAGAGGAGAACAGCAATCTAGACAAGAATATCAACGACTTCCTTGTCTTGCTTGGGCCATACTTCCTCATTTCCTCGGCGGGCAAAGCTATAGAATGGTTGGTGCGTCGTTTCCGCATCAACGAGTTCAATGTCGATGGAATTATCCGCTGCATCTTTCCATATCACGATACTCAACCTTTTCTCAAGTTACTTTCTATTCTTCATCTAGTTCCTGGTTCAAAGTGGAGCCCGCTGATTGGCGTCAGAAAGTCTAAGATGGGGCTAACTAGAACTCAAGTCGTTCGCTGGTTGGCAAGAGACTCCGTACTGTTGAGTTACGTTTTGGACATGGTTACAGAGGCAGCTATCCAGACACCCCGTTACAGTGCTATCTTCTCCTTTTACGCAGCTGTCCTTCTCGGCTATCTCCAGGAAATCCCATCCCTTGCTGATAAGGAGGTCAATCTGATCCTCCCAACAGCTATTGGTGGACTTCGTTCTGCCTGTGAAGACTTTGCTTTGGCTTCCTTTATGATAATTGTGCACATGAGTTCACGCGTATCCTTCACTACAGAAATCCTGGATACGTTTGCGAAGAGACTTATCAGCGCCAAGCTCGAGTTTAGTGCTGTTTTAGGAGCATTTGTGCTGCTATCTCACAATCAACCTCAATACTTCGTACCCGGCAGCTTCAATCCCATGATTATCAGCTGGGCGTTATCTCAGAAGGCATTGGTCCAAACTCTCAGCGTTATTGGTGGAACTCAGAATGTTGCTGCCTTCACTAAATATCTGGTCTGGGGTCTAATTGACATTGTTCTAACCAGTCCTGAAAGCAGTTCCAAATCGCTTGATCTCGTCCTTTCAATCGCAGGCGTTTCTTGTCTCGCTGTCCCAGAAGTTGTCTCGGAGCTGTGCCTTCATTTGTTTGATATCATGGAGGCTAAACCCATAGAGGAGGTCACGCCATTGAGCCAGCTTTTCAAGATTCTTGAGTCTCAGCAAAGCGACCTTGTCCAGACGCTCATCGCTAAACACCTTGGCGAGTTAAGTAAAGGTGGTAGAGCGAATCAGAGATATGTGCAATTGTACAGTCTGCTAGTTGGCCAGCTTCAAGATTCTATCTCCGTTCCCCTTAAAGAGACTAATGCATCCCTTGCCTCGAGCTTGATTCACCCTGATCCCCGCTTCCAACTTGCTGCGATCAACAAGCTTAACGAGCTTCTTTTTACTCATGACTGCTCAATTTACTCCGTTCTTTTTCCTTCCCTCTTGAGCCATTTAAGTGATGGTACACCTGAAGTGATGGACGCTACGCTTAAGATGTTAAAGCAGCACCCTACCCTAGTAAAAGCCTTGCCCTCGGAACATCTCTGGTCCTTGGTTCAAGCTCTTCCCAGTAGCCTCATGAAGGCTGGCTTCGAAGTGATTTTGTCCCCCGAGTTTTTCATGAATAATCTGAATCTTTGCCTTGTCCCAGTATTGGACAATGTGGTGATCTCCAAGGATAACCAACCAACCCACTTGTTCGTATGCGAGCTTATATCTCAAGTCAATAACAGCTCTTCGGTCTTAATCCCTGTTGACTGTCTCAAGACAGCATCCAAGCTTCCTATGGGCCCCAAGGCGATAGCTGCCCACAACATTAGATATGTCGAGGCCGTTTCCAAATCCATTGTGGATGCAGAAAATCCTGCTGAACACCTGATCATAGCTTTATCGCTGTTTTCCAGCCTGCGATCATACACCGCCAAGATTGCCATTACAATTATCGCATCTAACGTTCTGAAAAGTCTGCTTAAACCCCGAGGATACGGCTATTTCCGCAAGGTTATCCTTCGCTTTGAGGAGGTCTTGCTTGAATTGGCTGCCCACGAGGCTTCCAGTTGCGGTGCTATTTCAGAGATGGCTATATTTGAAGCAATAGCTCTTGAATCTGAATCAAGCTTTGGCTATACTGCGCCCATGGCGGTGACGCTGTCTTTAACCAATGTTCTGCAATCTTTTTCAGGCGTGGCCACACCCGAAGCCTGGCTGAAGCCTCTCGAGGATTCAAACATCTTACAAAGCTACAAGGCTACTCTCAGCCACGTTTTCCGAGTAGTGGGGTCTGAATCTCTCTCCAAGTTCCCTAGCCTCTTATCTATGCTCGTGAATGATTGTCTTAAGGATGGGCTGATCGCTTTTTGTTGCCATGTCCTAGTCGATGACCAGTCATCCGCTCCTGTAAAATCTCGTGCCCTTGTATTGATTTCGTTCTATCTGTCGCAACCTGCTGCTGGGCAAGGCTTCCAACTAGCTCTACCTTTTGTTCTTGCTTCACTTGGCCATGTTGAAGAGTGTGTCCGCTTTGGTGGAGTGCTTTGTTTAAGAGCATTTGAAACTCATTACGCCTCTGCAGGGCAAGCTAAATCAGATAAGCACGGATCATCTGCTTCCAGAGCCTTTTACGGGAATAAGCCTCCATCGATGGACGAACTTACATCTCCATCTACCCGCCAGCTGATAAAAGAACTTAATGCGCGCCAGTCAGAGCTTCAATCCTCTGCCGAGGCCTTCTCCTCTGTACTAGTTTCGTCACTGAGTCGTAAAGCCTCATTGCCGTCTAAAAAAGGAGTGCGCTCATTATCTGAACCCTTTTTGGACGTGGTCATCGCACACATCAGAGCAATGTCAAGCGTAGAGGGTCAGCTTGCTCTTCTGAGATCGATTTCACCAATCGATAATAAGAGCAAGCTTCGTGGCCTATCCCAAATGCTCTCCCACAATTTAAAGATTTACGCTGAAAAGGCCCCCACCGATGTCAAACATCATGCGCTGCTTGGCTGCCTTTTAGATCTTTTCACTCCTTCTGCCCTCAAGGCTCTTGACGCCAAGAATCCCCGTTACATCAACGCTCTGATCTATGCCCTTGGCATAGATGCACCTTGCGGTGGTGCTACTGTATCTCAGATGGTTCTGGAAAGAGTTACCCCTGAGCTCTTCTTGAGCCTTGGTGATAAATCTCAGGCCCTTCTTCTTAAAGCTCTGCTTTCTATCAGCACTGGTGATTCGGATGATACTGCTCCTTTGGCCAAGGCTACTATCTTCAGCCTTCAGCTGTCTAAATTTGCTGTCCAAGACACGCTGACCGAGCTTCGGTCTCTCTTCTTGGCACCCGAGAAACCCATCAAAAAGACAAAGGCCGATGCTGCTGTAGTTCCAGTGTATACTCGACCCATGGCGCAACTCACTGTCTTGCTCGATGCTATCAACTCCAAAGATGAGTACGCCGCATTCTTGGGACTGGAGTCGATTCTGTTTGAGCTACTCACTCAACTCGAAGAAGCTTCAATCCGCCCTGTCTCTACTTCCTCCAACTATCTGTATCAGATGCTTCTATCAGTGCTTGCAAATATCCTCAACTGCGCCCAGACCAAGGGCTCAGCTGTAAGCGAAGTTGGGATCAAAGTCGATGTGGTTGTACAGCTGTTACAGCTTCCTGCGCAGCCGCAAACTCATCACCAAGCCCTACGGCTGGTATCGGCTACCGCAGCCTTGTTCCCGCAGAAGATTTTGAGCTACGTGATGCCAATCTTCACTTTCATGGGCACAAGTGCTTCCAAAAAAGACGACAACTACTCCTTCTTTATCATCCAAGAAACGATCGCCAAGATTATCCCTCCACTCATCCAAAACTTCCAGCTTGAGCCCATGACGGAATCTGACCAGGCTCACGAGCGTGTTCTGCTGGCTAAGCCCCTTGTTAGCGTCTTTGTCAATGCCCTCCTCAAGATTCCCCAGCATCGTCGTATCAAGCTCTTCACCATCTTGATATCCACGCTCGGCGGCAATTTCCTGTATGGCGTGCTTGGAGTTATCCTGGAGATCTACGCTACCCACCATGCCCAGGGCTCCCGCGACGACGCGGTTAAACTGCGTGACTTCTGTGTTGAGATTGCTGGGCAGTTCCACCCCAATACCCAGGTCAAAGGTCTCACCCAATTGCTTGACAGTGTCTTGCAGCTCCCCAACGAAAAGCCTCGGGAGGTCGATCCCTCTTTCCGTAATATCTATGCCCTGGCAGATCATTCAGAGAAGCATTTACGCCATTACAAGTTTGCTGTCGCCAACTTCATCCGTGAAACCTTGAACCAGGGTGCCTTTTTGCATCAGCTACTTGAAATCGAGGCCGGTAGCGAAGAGGCGGCCAGGTTGGACGCCGACTACGTGCACCTTGCCGAGAGCCTATTGGAGCTGGCCGACTCCTTCCGGGACCATCTCACCACACTCTCCGCCCAGCCAGCCGCCTCAAAGTTCTTTACCCAGCTGGTTGGATTTGTATACGATGTGCTTGACAACGTCATCAACCTACTCTCCCTACCATGCTTCACCACCTTCCTTGCCAAGTTGCTCTTCCATAAAAGATCTACTATCCGCTACCGCTCAATGCAGCTTCTGGAGGCTAAACTGGAAGCATACCACACCCAGCTTTCTGAAAACGAGGCTCGCCTCTTTATCGAACTCATCCCTACCTTGGCAAAGCTCGCAACTGGATCTGCTGAAGTGACTGTCAATCGTCAGAGCGCGCTCAATTGCCTGGGGATGTATATCCAATGCTTTAGTCACCACCATGGCGTTTCCGAAGCCAAGACGTTCTCCACCCATATCGTACCCGTCCTCTTGGGCGAGCATGGTTTAGCCAGCGCCTCCTGGCCTATCTTTGCTTCCAGCTGTCACGTGGCATCTTTCCTATGCCAGGAGCTTAGCCTCTCGCTCATCGAGCACATCCCTGTGTTTGTCCCTCTGCTGTTGGAACAGATGGAGAAATCCTTTAGCATTGATAGTGACGCACTAGCCAACAACGTGTGGCTCTCGGAGTTTGTCCTGCTTGAGTCTGTGTTCACTAAGCTAGCTAAATTCACCAGTCCTTATTTGCCCCAAACCATTACCCAGCTGATTGCATTCAAGGGTAAGCTTGCCGAAGGTCCCGCCGATTTGACACTCAGCGCACGCATCAACTCCATGCTGGATCTCTTGCACTTACATCTTGAGCCCCGGATCCTTCTGCCCATCCTCTTTAAGCTTTACTCTCCAATCTCTTCCACTGGCCGTACCGCAGTTGAGGCCTTCTTTGACATTCTATCCAACGTGATCATCTCCTTATCTCAAGAGGACGTTGAAAAGCTTTACATCCTGCTGTTCAAGTTCTACCTGGAGTGTCTGGATTTCCGCCATTTCCACAAAGAGTATAGCCAACAGGTAACCAGATCTTATGCCCCCTCTAACCTGGTTAGGATATCAGCACCATCGAAGACATGATGCTGCAAAGCTTTATCCTTCTTGTTATGAAGCTGAGGGATGACATGTTCAAGCCCATTTTCTTGAAGTTGGGGGAATGGGCTACCCAAGATCTCAAGAACACCCCCCAGGGGCAAGACCGGTTGATTGTGTTCTACCACTTCTTGGATCTGACCCTCTCTAAGCTCAAGCATATCTTTGCCCCCTACTTCATCTATACCCTTGACCACTGCATCGAATGTCTGGGTTCATATTCGAAGACCTCCACCACCGATCAGCTGTGGGGCTACCTCCTCAGCTCTCTCACTTATTCGATGCAGTTCGACACTGAAGGTAACATCTCCTTCTCATAGCTTCTAACTGATGTACAGGTGTCTGGACCATCGAGTCTTTCAATAAGCTCTTACCTAAGCTCATCCAGCAATTCGACATTGTCCAGGACCTTTCCGTCGCCGAAGCCTCGCTCGTCCCTTGCTTCGACTGGCTTTGCTCAGCCGTTACAAGCGAATCGGCCTGGAAAACCCTGAACAATCAAGTCGCCCTAAAGACCCGCGACGATAGCCCGACCGTTAAATGCATTGCTCTCAAGACCCTCCGCGCGTTTTACCTCCGCCAGAAGGACAACTTCCTGGTCCTCCTCCCCGAAACCATCCCCTTCCTGGCCGAAGTTATGGAAGGTAAGAACTTTTATTAACCCCGGCTGATCCCTCCTAGATGATACCGAAGAGGTCGTCAGGTGCACTCGAGATCTCATCCTGGCTATTGAGCGGTTCAGCGGCGAATCCCTGGATAAATATTTCCGTTGAGTTTTCAATAAGCCTCATTGCAGATGCCGACGATATCCCCTGCACGCTAAATGCGTTCCTTTTATTTCACCTTACATAGCTTTATTGTACATGGGGTGAGCATAACTTTTCATGTTATAATAAATCGAAAAGTCTGTAAAATAATTCGGTTCGATTAAATCCCCGTGCCCAACTTCTTTAGCCAAGCAAAAATTCCTCAAGAGTCTGGTCACCTTGAACCAATACAAGCGTGTACTGGTCAGCAGACTGTCAAAAGCAAACAAATCATTCACATTGTTCATGATTAGTTCCCTTTTAGACAGTCTGCCTAAATCTGACCCCAAGTCGCTTGCTTGGAATGCACTTTTTAAACGATTTATTTATTAACACAAATAAATATTTAACTGCAGATAATAAATTTTATCAATGTGGTTTGGTAAAAGGAAAGGTGTGTAAGGCAGGCTGCCAAAAGAGCAAAGCTGTGCTACACTCAGCTTCACTCTTTTATGGCAGCCTGCTGGTATGTGTTTCCAGTTATAGCTGGTAAAAAGCATTTAATAATATAGCCTACTGGTATGTGTTTCTTGTTTATATCTGGTAAAAGGAAAGGTGTGTCAGGCTGGCTGCCAAAAGAGCAAAGCTGTGCTATGCTCAGCTTTACTCTTTTACAGCAGCCAACTGGTATGTGTTTCCAGTTTATTGCTGGTAATTAGCTTTGCTTAAAGGTGGAGGTATTTATATATTTTTACAATGTTTTTAGTCATGGGTATAAAATCTTAGCACAAATTAATTACTATAAAGCTATGAGTAGTGGGTAGGGTACCAAAAGATTACAGTTGTTCTACAATCAGCTTTTTTATAGTTGCTCACTGGTATTTTTCTGTTACCCTAGCAGGAATTCTTTGATTTGTTCATCAAAAAAATCTAATTTTGTTCATTATTCTAGTTTTCTAAGATTATTAGTGGTACACAAAGTTTTAGTTTTTATTATAAAAGTGATAATTGTTTTGGTTTTGCAACTTTCCTTGAAGAGGTATAAGGAGATGCCTTACAACTATCTACATTACTCAATCAGCAAGGTCTTATTTTATAATTTTTTACTTTTATTCTGAATTATACTTTTGACATATAAGCATTGAGAGATTGAATAATTCTTGCATTATCTTGAAACTACAATATTTTTGAAATATTTTTTATTTTCAATAACAATTTTTGACTTCCAAAGGACAAATCAATACCTTTTTTTAAGTTTTAAGCATTTGGTATAAATATATATTTTTCTCTGTCTTAGCTGATATAGTCTATAGTCAAAACCATATAATACTATTTTTTAACCGAAACATGTATGTTTGATTTAGTTTGTCATACAACTTTTGTTTTGAAATGTTTATCTTTTATATTGTAAATCTAAAATTATTATTTTTTATGCCCTTAGATGGCGCTTATCAGCTTATACTTTTTACTTTTTAGCAGTATCTGAGTTAGTTGGTGACATTCCCTAAAACATTTTAATATTTTCTCAATTGCCTGGGTTTAATTTCTGACATATTTATTTTTATAAACTATGCCAAAAAGCTCAGGAATAAAAGCTAGCTCAATTGATTTTTTTCTTTAGCTATGTCTTAATTCTTTAGGGTATTACTTTTGGTAAGTAAACAACAAATTAGCTTTGAAGAAAGATCTTTATAATAATAAAGCAAATGAGATCAAAATAAAAGCATCTATTAGAATACTGTTTTTCTTTAAGCACTATAGTTTTTAGATATTTTAAAGTTTTTTAAGTTAAAAAGTTTTTTTTTGAAATTGTGCTAGTTGGATCTAAAAACTAAAAAAAGTTGCCAGAAACTTTCTTTCAACTCTATAATTAAAATAATCTAAGCATAGAAGTTGCTTAAACCATTTAACAATTACTGAGTGATAACAATATGAAGTTTTTGGCAGTAAAACTTTGCAAATGACAAAAAGTAAATTTTTAAAGCAAATAAGTCAAACAGAATAAAAGTAAAATAATTAAAATAGATAATAGTTAATTTTAAGTAAGTGAAATGTTTTTATTTAATACTTATATAAATTGTTTAAATAATAATATCTTTTTTAAGTGAAAGTTGGATCAAAAATGAATAGAAAATAGTAGATATCATAATGATCCTAGAAATACTCACCATACACAAATTTGTTAAAAAAACTTACCCAAACCCAAGATCATCTTAAAGCCAAAACATTGAGGTTTAAATTTAGGTTAGTAAAGTTGAAATTTGAAAAAAAAACTTACCCTAATCAAGAGCAGCTTAAGGATGAAAACTAATATTAGGTAGTTGGCACAAAGTTCTCACCAAACCCCAAGATCTGCTGCAGTAAAAACTGGGCATTTTTTTAAAAATTAGTTTTTAGCAAAATGACTTACCAAATCAAGATCTGCTTCAGGGCAAAAGTCTGGTTTTAGAATCTACTTTGGAAAATTAGTAAAAAATAATTTACCAACCCCAGGATCTGCTGTAACTATGTCTATCTAAAAGGATCAAAGGTTAGTAGTTTTTTTTGAATAGTTAACTGATGAAATGCAGCTTTATTTCAAAAAGATTTGAGAACCAAAACATTACTTAACAAGGCTTAATCTACTTCAGGGCAAAAATATGGTTTTTAAAATCTAGGTTAGTTAATTTGATTTGATAAAATTGACTTACCCAAGATCTGCTGTAGACTAAGTCTATCAAAAAGGAAACTAATATTAGCGTTTTTTTTAAAATAGTTACCTGAAATGCAGCTTGGTTAAAGAAGAAGATTATTTGATCAAAGCAATACTTACTAAACCAAGATCTTCAGGGCAAAAAACTGAACTTTCTAATTTAGGTTAGTAAACTTGATGAATAAATATAACTTACCCATCCCAAGATCTGCTGTGGATCAAGCCCATCTAAAAGGATTTGAAGAAGGTTAGTACTTTTAAGGAAAAGCTTACCTGAAATGAGGAATCAAATTGAACCTTGATTTGAATTAGTTTTTTTTAAATTATTACCTTTATAAAGCAAAGTTAGCTTTGAAACTTTTAAAACTAAGCTTACCTTGAATGTTCTTGATCTACTATGCTTAAAACAGTTAGTATTATGTGTATATTTCAAAGCTTCCCTTTGTTTTGAAGTGAATTGTTTGAATTTGAGTTGAAAAAGTTAGTATTGTGTTTAGTTAAGGCTTACCTTGGCTTAGTTGATGCTAATCTAATCTTCTTGGCGGAGAAATAGACTGATTGACCATTCATTGCTCATGATGTCATTTCTAACTCCAATGGTTATCAGTAAGTTATTAAATAGATATTTAAACGTCTTACCTTTATATTGAACCGGAATAATTTACATCCACATTAAATAGATTATACTTTAAATTCAACTGCCGCAGGCTGGGATGCCGCAAGACACTGCGAAGTGTCCAACAACCCCTCCTGCGGCAGCATCACCCATTAGAACCAACCCATATAATAGGCACAACCAATAGTGTCATTGGCCATGATCGGACGTAAAAATGGGAAAGTAATTCCAGGCTCCCACTTGAGAAAAAGCTTCCCCAGGGACTTGGCAGGGTAAAGAAGACAAGCGTGATGTGGCGGGCAGGATGCCAAAAGAACAAAGCTGAGCTTCACCCGCTTTGCCCTTTTATAGCATCCCGCCTAGGTACGCGTCCAGGTATCCTAGTTGAGTCACATTTTTTTATTTATTTAAATCAGTGGCCTTTTAAAACTATTTTTTTAAACTCTAGTTGGTAAAAGGAAAGGTGTGTCAGGCAGGCTGCCAAAAGAGCAAAGCTGTGCTACGCTCAGCTTCACTCTTTTACAGCAGCCTGCTGATATGTGTTTCCAGTTATATCTGGTAAAAAGCGTTTATTGTCGGTAGGCTGCTAAAAGAGCACATCTCTGCTACACTTAGCTTTACTGTTTTACAGCAGCCCAATGATGTGTTTCTAGTCTCAGAGCTGATAATTAGCTTTGTTTGAATTAGAGATAATTATATATCATTTACAATGTTTTTAGCCAGGGTTAAAAGCTTAGCAGAAATCAGTGAGTATAAAGCTAAGAGTGGTGAGCAGGGCACCAAAAGAGAAAAGTTGTGTTATGGTTAGCTTTCTTTTTTACAGCTGCTCATTGGTATCTTTCTGTTAGTCTAGCAGAAAGACTTTTTGATAGTTTCAGCAAAAATTCAAATTTTGTTCATAATTCTTGTTTTCTAAGATGATTTAGTAGTTTTCAAAAATACAGCTTTTTATTATAAAAATTATAGTTGTTTTGATTGTGCAACTTACATCAGAGAAGTATAAGGAGATGCTATATAACTATCTCTATTAAACTATCAGCAAGGTCTTATTTAGCAATTTTTTTTAATTATGGATTATACTTTTGATATTTAAGAGATGGAAGATTGAATAATTCTTACATTATTTTGAAACTACAATACTTTTGAAATAATTTTCAATAACAGTTTTTGAATTCCAAAGGGCAAATCAATACCTTTATTTTAAATTTTAATCATTTAATATAAACATATATTTTTCTCCGGCTTAGCTGATGTAGTCTATAAGCATTATCATATGATAAAAATTTTAACTGAAATATGAATGTTTTGTTTAGTTTGTTTAAATTTTGGTCTGACATGTTCATCTTTTTTATTGTAGCTCTAAAATAAGTATTTTTTATGTCATTAGATTCCACTTATAAGCTTATACTTTTTACTTTTTTAGCAGTATCTGAGATAGTTGTAGATATTTCTAAAACAATTTATTTTTTTCTATTTGGCTGGGTTTGATTTATTTAGCATATTTATTGTTTTATCTATAGCAAAAAGCTCAGAAATAAGAGGCATCCCATTTTTTTAAAAAAATTAATGATATTTTAATTCTTTAGGGGTTGTATATTTTGGTAGGTAAACAACAAAGTAGCTTTAATACAGAGATCTTTAAAAATAATAAGGCAAATACAATTAATAAAGAACACCTATAATAAAACACTCTTTTTTTAAGAAATACAGTTGTTTTAGATCTTTTAAAATTGCCAAGTATTTTTTTTGAAACTATGCTAGTCAGATCTAAAAACTGAAAACAAATGCCAAAATGATTTTTCAAATCTACAGTATAAAATAAGCTAAGCATAAGTCTTGCTATAACAATTTAAAAGTTCTTGGGTGATAATATGTAGTTTTGCCAATAAAGCTTTGCAAAGTATCCACCAAGTGTTTCTTTTAAAAATTAATAAGTGCAAAAAATAGAAGAAAATAATTAGATTAATTAATAGGTAATTTTAAGCAATTTGTTCAGGATATATTACTAAAAAAGTAGTAAGTTGAATTTGGGTTTAAAAGGCTAGTTGGATAAAAAACTAAACTGTAGAAACAGTTTTTTTTGTTAAAATATCTGTTTACTCCAAAAAAACTTACCCAACCCTGGATCTGCTGTAGGCAGAAATCTGGGGCTTGAAATTAAGGTTAGTAAAAATTAGTGAAAAATGACTTACTAACCCCAAGATCTGCTGTGGTGTCACAAGTGACAAACTCCTGTCAATTAGATAATCAAAAGGCCTCAACTATGGGAGTTGAACCCTGACGCCCCGCGGGCCGCCAGCCCGCAGGGCCAGCCACCCGGCCGCCCGCAGTTTTTGGGGTTCAAATTAGAATCAGATTTGACTTCAGAGAATCTTCTGAAGTTTGATGAACCAAGTTTGACTACAACAATGCCCCCGGGCTAGAGGTTCCTGTTAACCCAAACAATCAACAGGCTGGGTTAGCCACAGACCCCAGAATAACCCGGGCCACTACGGAAGAAGAAATAAAGATACCTTCTATAAGAAGCAGGCCACCCAGAGATGACCCGTCCTGTGACCTGGTTAAGGAATTGGAGTGCTCTAGTTGCAAGTCAGCCAATGAAATAACCCCCGCAATTGTTGCCACCAAGGGCTGTGAGGACCTAGTAGATGGGGGAACCCAGGCCATGAAAATCTTTGAAAGTTTTGCCATGACAGATGGGCATACTTATACCCTGGGCCGCCAGGAAGATGCCCATCACCATTCTTGCAATAAAGTGATATGAACCTTTGGTTCAACCAGATCATACCATACTTGTTATTAGTTTTACTTCATCTACAGTCTACTCCTCACAGCCCTGTCCCCTGTGCCCACATACCCCAATAAACCCCAGACCAGCCGCCCAAACTTTACCGTCCACCAGGAGCTCCCTTCAGCCCAGTACATTTTACCGAGTACCCACCCAACCTGGCGTATTCAGAGTTTACTCTGGAGGAGATCCTCATCCACAACCCTGAATCTAGAACTAGAGAGACTGAAACTGTATACAGAGAAGGCATCAAAATCATCATATCTCCTCTGCTATTCCGAGACAAGTATAATTTCCTGCCCACATATTTAGTTCCAATGACGCCGCCCCTCACCCCGCGGCCTGACCGCTTGCAAGAATCCGTTGCCACTGATGAATCCACTTCCACCCAAATATTTGGGGTGATGTATATCACCCTCACTAGGTTGATTGATTCCATGGGGCCTTCAAGCGGACCTTGGGCAATCCTTGGAAAATTGTTATCTTATATTGTAAAGTTAGCCCCAATCCTGTGGTGGGCTCTCCCTGCTGGGCCCGCGGGCTGTCTGCCCGCAAGTCCTCAGGAACCCCCCACAGGTTGGACCCCTGACATGTGGGGGGAAAGTTTGTGGGTTTTTTAAAAAAAGGTTAGTAAGTAGTAAAAAGCTTACCTGGCCCAAGGTTGGCTTTGGGATAAAAATCTGGGAGTCCCTAATCAAGTTTAGTAAATTTAGAAAAAATGGCTTACCTAAATCAAGATCTGCTTGTGGGCAAATGTCTGTATTTTTTAATCTAGGCTGGTAATTTAGTGAAAAAAAACTTACCACCCCAAGATCTGCTGTAGACTAAGTCTATCTAAAAGGAAACTAATATTAGCGTTTTTTTTGAAAATAGTTACCTGAAATGCAGCTTGGTTAAAGAAGAAGATTAGCTGATCAAAACAATACTTACTAAACCAAGATCTTCAGGGCAAAAATCTGAATCTTTTAATTCAGGTTAGTAAACTTGATGAATAAATAACTTATCCACCCCAAGATCTGCTGTGTATCAAGCTCATCTAAAAGGATTTGAAGAAGTTCTTAGTTTATTTAAAATGATTACCTGAAATTAAAGCCTTTTATTTGATTTTGAATTGAATTAATTTTTTTTTAAAAAATTATTACCTTTATAAAGCAAAGTTAGCTTCAAATTTAAAACAAATATGCTTACCTTGAATAACCTTGATCTATTTTGCTTAAATAAGTTAGTATTATGTGTATATTTCAAAGCTTACTTTAGTTTGAATTGAATCTAAAGTGTTTGAACTGAATAAGTTAGTATTGAAGTTAGAAGGCTTACCTTGATCATCAAACTCTAATCTTGTCTTCTAGGTTTAAGTTTATTATCCAATCATATTTGGATTGCCGCATCCTTTGCACGAATGATTAGTGATTTGCGTTGTGCAACGTTGGCTGTTGTTGGACAGGTTTGGACCCAAAAATTAGCCAATCAAAATCAATAGAGACATCTTGAGCTCCAATAAAAATCAGTAAGTTTTAATATAAGATTTTAAATATCTTACCTTTTAATCAAACCGGACTATTTTAAGTCCAACTTCCTAATAGTTTTACTTTGATCAACACTGCCGCAGGTCAGGAAGCTGCAAGACACTGCTAAGTGTCCGACAACTCCTCCTGCGGCAGCATCACCCATTAGGACCGACCCATCATCTAGGTGTGATGCTTACTGTCGTCAGCCTTGAACAGATGTAAAAAAAGATAAGATTTTCTAATTGAAAACATGGTAAAAAGCTTTGCTAGCAACTGGAGAAGTCCTGGGCAATATTAAACTAGGGTTTATAAGAGGTCACCAGCGCTCTTCAAAGCTTATAGACATACCTAGCATATATCCTCAACCAATCAATTTCATCCCATCCAATAAACATCCCCACCGGCCACAAAATTGGTGTCAGCATTACAGACTCCACCCCATAGAAATCATGGGTCCTTACTAGGTTACATACCACAACCGCCAGAATTTAAACTGTCCACATGTAAAATCCTCCATGTCAACAATTCCCAAAAAAATATTTTTGCATTTTTGTTGTATGTTTATTGATTTTTTATCATAAATAATTGTTTGTAATGTTAAAATTTAAATTTGATTTCAAATTTCAAGTTTTAAGTAAAATTTTAAAAAACAAAGCCAAAACAAAATTTGGGATTGCCAACATGGAGGAAGTTACATGCAGATAGTTTAAATTCTGACGGTTGCCATACCACAACCGCCAGCCAAGGTTAACATCCTTGATTTGATTCACCCCCAGAACCATTCTCTTTGGGATGATCTGCTGGGCCTTACCACAATCACATGACCCCAAACCCTCTCCCCTGCAAATCATATAAGGTATCCTTGGAAACTTCCAATAAAAAAGATCATGTACTAGAAAGATCTATACAAACTTCAAGTCCAATCTGGGACCCCTGGATCCCTTCAACTTTAGTAATCAAAAATATATACCCAGCTACAACCTACCAACCATCCTGAGATTTCTCTTTTATCAACTCCCCATTACTGGAGTTTGGTGGGGGTTGGATAACATGAGAGAATCTAATACCCTGATTCAGGGGGTAGTGAGATGGATCTGACCTATCACTTGTATCTCACCTATAACATCCAAGTTTCTAGGATACTTGCATTTAAAGATACATGGTCAGGTAGGTAGGACATACCATGCTGGTATGGACTCACATAGTTAAACTATACTAATACAATTTGAGGTGGTATTCACACACATACACACACCCCCAGCTGGGGGCAAGGTTCAACTTGGTTACAATGTATTTGGAATCATTTCAATCACGGCTAACATACTCAACCTCATCCCAGATTGACTTGTTGACCCATTTGCTATCTTACCCATGCCTGGGTAGTGGCTAGCATCATTTCAACCAGGATCAATCCACCACCCAAAAATGTATCTCACAACACGCCAAGGTGCCCATAGAGTTGCCCCATGACATATCTAACAATTTTGGGCATCCCACTGCCAGTGTCAAATATGGGCAGTATCTCCCAATTAGGTCCATAACTGAACTATGCACTGTTTAATGGTGGAGTTGCCGCAAAATTTAGAATTGTTCACGGAATGAGGTATGAAATACCAAATGCTCAAAGAGTTGGGAATGAGTAAGAGCTGTAATGTTGAAATTCCCAGGCAAAAACCTCCAAGCAAAGGCATAGGTAAACCACATCCCAAGAAACCCCAAACAGACGGCAGAAAATCAGATATTGGGAAACAGTCACTGAATTCTGCAAGTAGAGAATCTCCCAAATAAGTTCAACAATTTCCTCAATCTCAAGATCAGGAGTGTCAAAGATCAGAGGCTGCAGACACCGCAAAATCAGCACTACAGCCAGCAAGATATCTCACAGGTATGTGCACAAGGAGAAGCTTCATATTCTGTAAAATCTGTAAAACTTAAAACTGCAGAACTAGTGGTAAGTTATGATGTTTATTGAACTACTGCAGTAGTTCTGGTAAAATTTCAGGTGATATTGGGCTTTGGAATAATGCTGATGTGGCAGGGGGGATTTTTGGCACCAGGCCTCCAGGATTGAACAAAAATTGCGTGACATCATTAATCAAATTTTGGGCCAAAGAACACCAAATTACCTGATTTCTGGGTTTTAGGCCTTAAACGGCAGCTTTTTGGGTCCTGTTCAAAGGTGCACCTGCTTGGGCAACTGTGGTAAGTTTGACTCCCTTAAAATTGACTCCCTGGTGATTGACTCCCTTGAACTCAATACTATAGTAAAGTGAGAATTCAGCTTTTGCCCTGATTGACAACTGGAAATTGACACTTTTTTAATTAACAGATCTTGATGTACTGAAAACTTTTAATAAAAACTTAAGCTATACAGCTATGGTATACTAAAGTAACTGCAGAGAACTCAAAAGGTTAATAAAAATAGTACTTTAATTAATAGAAATAAGGATAAATAAGCAATTATTTCTCATTTTACTATGTAATTTACACTCTTTATTATAAAAATATTTTTTATTACCACAAAAAATAAAATTCCAATGAAACAAAAATAAAGATGAACACAACAATATACTTCACTCAAAATATAAAAAAATATTAATATTTATTTGATATAGTTCATATAAGCACAACTGTGAATATTATATGTTTTATTTGGAAATTAACAAAAATTAAGATATTTCACTTACTTCCAACTATAAATATTCATCTCAAACTTACTATGTATACATAAAACAATTACTTATATCTAATTAAGTTAAAGAAACTTAAAATTAAAGCTAAAAACTGAATGATCAAAGCTAATACGTAAAAATTAAAGTTAAAAAGTTAAAAGTTAAATGTAAAAATCATATAACCGAGCAAGCAAGCAAGTTTATTCCTTGTCATTCTTTCCCCGTTTCATCTTGGCCCCTTCCAGGAGGGCAGTGGCAATAAGCTCAAGCTGCTGCTTAAGATCAGAGGCCTTGTATTTATGCTTGGCCGCACCCTGGATGGCCTTGGTGAGGAGGGTACAGCGGGTTGTTGGCTTGGTGGGGGGGACACAGTTGGAGAGATCACGCAGCTTGGAGATGGTTTTCTCCTGCTTGTGCTGCAAGAGGAAAAAGAACTTATTGAATTTTGGGTGGAGCCCAAAGTTGGCCTTGAAGTGCTTATGGTGAGCCTCTAGCACTGAGGTAGTCTTGAGCTCACCATTCACTGCCGCCCGGTACACATTCCAGCTGGCCTTGGCACAGGCCTTGCCTTGCCTCTGCGTGACAACCTTCCCAATCCACTGGGGCTCAAAGTACTCAAGGAAAGGCTTGAACTCTGGGTGCTTCACTATGTGGGGATTCTTTGAGAGCACCTCAAACCCCATTGCAGTGTGCTCTGGCTTTAAAAAATCCAAGGCACTAAATTGTGCCAGCACAAATCTGCAGGTGTCCAAAGTATCCCTCTGGCTCAACCTACTAAGCTTGGTGTGGGCCTGCACATTACAAGCAACTGCTTGGCAGAAGTGGAAGTGGCACCCCTGCACCTCCCCGCTAAACAGTTGCTCAAATGCATTAAACTGAGCAGGCTCAAAGTCCATAATGCATACGCGAGGCCCAAGAGCTCTTAGCCTTGCCTTATCCTCAAAGTCCAGGGTGGCCTGGTCCTTGTCAGAGGCAGGTGGGTTGGCGCGGGTGTGGGGGGGAGTCTTCTTGGATTCATCATCATTGACGGGAGGAAGGAGGGCAATTTCTTGGCAGAGGATGGAGAACACACGGGTATAGATGGCCTCAGTGGCCCCGGGAAGAAGAAAGAACACGAGTGGAATCACTAAGATGTCAATCTGGGCATGAACCATCCAGAGCTGCTTGAACATCCAGGGGCAAGTGGCAAAGGTATCATCAACTAGCCAGGTTGACGCCCTTTTCAACTCCATCAGGTTCTGCTGAGTTGAGTAGCAGATTATACGGTCCTTGGCTGCAGGCCTGTCATCATGAAGCAGGAAGCACTCCCCACTAGGAAACTGCTTAAGCTCATGAGTGAGCGTGAGCTCAGAGAGGACGTCAGAAGCCTTGGGGGGAGGGGGGATTTGCAGCAATACGCTTATTGTTGATGAATTTGACCAACTGCTCCTGTGTTGGTACCAACTTGAGATTGTTGGGTTTGAGATGTTGGAGGGCCTTGATGGCCAGATCTGATGCGCAAAGATGAGAGGATGTGGGTATTACTTGCACAAGGTACCACTTTAATATCCAAGTGATTAGATGATTGGGGGCTCACAAGTGTGCTCCCCCTTCTCCAACGTTACTTGCTCCCAGCCCTCAGTGTTCAACTGGGCCCTGCAAGTCTTATCCTTGCAGACAAAGTACTTGCTTTTGGTCTACCGCTTTTGGTTGTTGCAATTAAAGATATAATTGTCAGCAATATAACCAGGGCCGCCCTTTACGGACATGATTGGAAAGTACCAGGGGAAGTGCTTTGGAACTTTAAACTCTCTGTCCATGTTGCAAATGTTGTGGATGGCCAGTGGATCCCAAGCCACATGACCAGAAGCTTTAAACTTCTTGGAGTAATCCTCCAGCTCATCTTGGGGGTCAGATGAAGAAGGAGGGGAAGAGCCATTGGGAGGAGGAGGGGAAGGATTCTTTAAGGCCTGCTTGGATGCCTCCTTTTTTTACCAGAAGAAGAGGTGGGCTCCTTGGTAGCCTTTGCCTTCTTGGTCCAGCGCTCCTTAGTAGGCTTGGAGTCGGCCTCTGAGTGATAAAATAAGTGGTTGGTAAGATCACCATCAGATTTATTGGGGAAGGATTTTTGGGGGAAGGTGAAGGAGATGTAGAAGATGAGGGCGGAGAGTGGAGGAGTGGGAGGAGATGGGGTTAGAGACTTTGCCTTTGCAGGCTTCTTGGCACGCTTGGGGGTGGAGGCAGTTTCTTTGGAGCCTTTGGAGGCTTGGCGCTTAGGCTGTTGGCTGTTCTTGCTTGATTTTGTCTAAAGAAAAGTTTAGCATTGTAAATAAAATTATTGAGAAGATATTGCAAACACAAAGAGGTAAAGCAAAGCAAAAGTTGAATAAAAAGTATGCAAATAAAGTTTTATTTATAAAAAAACATAAAAAAGTAAATAGAAGCAAAATAGAAACTCAAAGTGTAGATATAAAGGTTAAAACATAGAAAATAAGTGAATTTATGATAAAGCATCAAAGATGCTAGGTTCAGCATAACATCTTAGTGTTAAATCAATGTAAAAGTTTAATTGAAAATCAAAAAAATATATGAAAATTATATGGAGAGCAGCAGAAAAAGTAGTAGATTATAATGGCAAAAAATTATTATGTGGAATTTTTTTATTGAGAGTTGAAAATTCAAAACATAGTAAAGTGTCAAGTTTGGCACTGTCAAACAGCCAGAAAAAGCTGAATTCTCACTATCGAGTATGCCAGAGTTGAGCAGAAACATCAAATTTACTATGTTTTTTACATATAAAGCTTGCTTAAATTTAAACTGGGTTCAAAAGATAACCCAAAAGCAAGGCAGTTTCATATGCTCAAAAATAAAAAATACAACATAAGTTAAAAAGTAAATGAGTAGGAAGGTGTTTATTAGTGATAATATTATGCTGTGAGGAGCAGGGAGTGACTTATTTGTCATAGTGTTGGTTAAAATGTTAAGAAGCTCTCTTACTAATCCCCAAGTTAAAGTGTTGAGTGGATGAGTGTCAAGTGGCGCTCATAGTGCGTCACATTAATTTAGCCTTAATTCTGAGCCTTTGATTAGTTAAATCCAAAAAAAATCAGGTGTCAAGTGGATAGAGTCAAACAAAGAAAGTTTTGAGTTTCAGTTTTTTTATAAAATACATATGAAATCTCTTAATAAATTGGGCTTAATTTATGTGGCACCACTTAATCCAAAAACCCAGGAATGACATAATGTAAAACAAGTGGGGTATTTGATTAATATCTGTACCACTAAATCCAGTATAGTGGTGCTTGGGAGCCTAATCAACGACTATGGACACTAATAATAAAAATATAATAGTAAATAACAATTTTTATATAAGCGCATAAGTATTTTATTAATAAAATTAAAATTTGGCTTAAAAAGTGTCAAACTGGTCACTTTTGGGGTTAGAGTGTTGAACACAGGTTTTTTCATTTCTATTAGTAAATTTACTTATAAATTGCCCCTTAAATTGGTATTTTAGCTAACCAATTTATTAAACAGAGTTGAGTTCAAGTAAATTTAACCTTGGTTTTTGGTTTTGAACCCCTAAATTACTAGTAAAAATTAGCTTAAAATTGGTTAAGCCAAAAATACTAATAGATTCACATATGTGGCACTCAACTCCCTGGTACTCAACAAAGTGTTGAGTACCAGGGAGTCAAGTTTAAGGGAGTTGAACTTACCACAGTTGCCCCTGCTTGGCCTTCACCCACTTCCTGTCAATTGCTTGATTCAGATCAGTGTAAGTCTTCATTGGTGTTTTCTGACTGGCAGCTCCTTTTTGTTGGGTTTTCTTGGGGCAAACAATGGCAACCAAGATGTCTTTATCCATTACACACTGATTCCTTGGCTAAGATATTTGTAACTCACTCTCTATTTAGATCCTGCCCCAGCGCTGCCCCTGGGTAGATTAGTGGCTGCTTCCCAAATAAAGCTATGTTGTATTCCTACCCTCTCTCCTCTTTATTTGAACTGATGTCTTCCCCAATCCTAAAACTGAACCATCATTGGTTCAGTTGCACCAGTATGCTGCATTTTTGGTATTGCTATAGATTGTGGCAGCCAGGCCTGGTTGAACTCCCCTTTGAATCACATAGGTCTATGCAAAGTTTAGGCTGGCTGCACGTTTGCTGTACCATCTTTGATAACTCCCTCTCCAGAAGCTGGTTCCCCAAGAAACAACTCAACTGCCAAGTAAAGGGTGGCACCAGTGTCACATCCAGGCATTGTACTTGTATCAGACGTTCAAGTCCCAAGAGAGACAAGATTACAGCAAGCTTCATAACTGCCTTGATCTACATGGATGATATAAGGATTGTCATGATACCCTATAATACCCCTATTATATATCAATTAAAGCAGTATCCTCTTGCTTAAAGGTTCCCCTTCATTAATTCTTATACTTTCCAGGAGTATACTCACAACAGTAATAGCACAGGATGGTTACCCACACCTACACACCTTAAAGAAAAATCCTTCCAAAGAGAATAACCTAAGCAATGGTACTCCCTACCAATTGGAGAACCTACCAGGAGGGGAAAGCCATCCCTACAGGTCACACCGTCTTAAATAGTGCACCTTTACCCAATGAGAAACCCAACTTGATCAGTAAATGTGGAATCCTGGCCCAGTATGCAGCAACCGCCCCACCAGAGGTACCATCCATAATGTTCCAGCACCTCTGTCCTGCCAAAATTGGGACCCTTGCAAGACTACACCAAGAAACCACCACCCTTTAATTTAAAGCACGCCAAACAAGTTTACACAAATCAGCTATCCCAGAGACTCTGGGAAGGTGGAGTTGCCCTCACAGCCCATGAAAGTAGCTCCTGGATTAGTTAGCAGATAGGCTGAGACCAACCCCATCCCAAACATAACCTGGGAACTGTTCAACAAAGACTTCATCAAGAACTCTGTAACCATTCAATCTAATCATTTATCTTAACAGGGGAGTCTCATAATATCCCCAATCCCCCACTTTCTTTCCTTGATAAAGCCAAGCTAGTATAAAAGATTGGGGGTGTATAGCTCCTCTTTTAATGTGCTGGTTTTCTTTAATTTCTTATTTCTATCTGGCTTGTTGTACTGCAGGGACATTGTTCTTGGGCAAATTTTTAGGTAGAGGTAGGCATGGCTCCAGAGGATCACTGGAAGTTACTGGCTTATGTCCATACACAAGTTCATATGGACTCTTACCCACACTAAAATCCACACAGGTACTGCAGGACACAAGTGCTGGTGGCAACATCTCAGCCCAGAGGCAAGGGTTGTTGGCAGATGATTTTATTATTACCTCTACCAACAACCCATTTAGTCTTTTGACCCAGCCTACGCCTGGGGGTGATGGGGGCTACTGAAGGTGTGGTTAATACCATTATTGGCAAGGTAGGTATTGGTGTTGGCAGTGGTGATTTATGTCTCTCCATGCATGATTAGGAGGTCTAGTCTCCCAAACTTGATAGATTATTTTTTGCCTATGAGCTACCCTGCATTATTTCTTTATGTTACCTGGTAGTGCCAAAGGTTTGGATATTGGAACAGTTTGGCCATAACCAACCTAGTTCAATATCCATACATAGCCTGGTTTGGTAGCAAATCAATTTCTCAACCATTTACCTGGCTCCGTATCAAGCCAATCTTCACCTGAGGCGGCCAACTAACTGTCCATTCCTGATCCAAGTCATGTCACCTGAAACCAACTACTGATCTCAGTTAGGTACCTGCCACAATATTCCTGGCTATAAAAACATAATTAATTATCCAATAAAATCATTCTTCTCCAAATTACTATTTAAAGCTTCCCCAAAAGTTGCTATTTTCAGTAGCTTGCACCACAGGCCATCTTATAGTATGATTGATGGCTGTGATGATGGATATGTTATTTTTATCTTCTGGTAGTTTCCTCACAATGATCAGTGTCAATAATTTGAATGGTTGGGTTATAAAGACAGACATAAAATACTTAGGGTGCCTAGGAGAAAGCATACTTTTCACACACTTCACAATGATTGATGGTTTCTTTAATGTTTTTCAGCATATTTGGCCACCAGTAGCAGGGTTTGAGGTACCCATCTAGGTTCCTTCTATAGATGTGTCCTAATATTATGCAATAACAAAGGATGATGCCAATCTTTTGTGTTGAAGGGTTGTAAGGTACAGTGTTTCCATTAGGTAGTATGAAGTGGAGGGTACAATAGACGTTTTTGAACAGATGCTTGTGCTTGAGGACTTTAGCTTGGACATAATTGGAGCATCAGGTGGGAATCCTTCCTGGATATTCCCCTTTATTAACATGTATCAACCAAATTATTCACCATTGGTGAAGAGTAGGTGTTTACAGTACAACCTTGACAGAAAGTCTTTTATAAGTAACTATTTACCTGGGTTGTAATCAATAATCATGGATACCTATGGATAAGGTTCATCCATTCATCTTTTCTTCTTGAGATATGATTTTTTTGAAAAACACTAATGATTTATGGCCAGTTGACTCTATGAATATTTGTGTGCCTTCCAGATGGCAACATCATTTCATCAGAAAATGGACAATTGTTGTTAATTATTTATTTTGGATGGGTGTCAGGATACCAGGAGTACCAAGAGGCTCCTTCAGGTGAGGGAGGGGCAGATGCAGGTACTGGCATGGCCCATCAGATGATGGGACCTAAGTTTAACAGTTAGGAGAGGGCCTTCCCAGCCACAGCCCAGGGTCCTGCTGCTGATAAAGCAGAATCAATTGATCCTGTAAGTTCCAGTTACAGCACTCCCAGGGATCAACTACTCTGGCCAGTGGCATCAGAGGTGGGTAGGATTGAGATGGTTAGTTTGGGTGTCAGGGGTGGTTCCATTGGGACTAAGTAGTTGGCAGGATTATTGTATTTCCCATTGAAGATCAAATGGTATATAGTGATTTCTCTGCTGTCACAGATTATTTGATATGGATCCTTGGGAGCGTCTGGGCAAGTGTACCACTGCAAGTCTTCTAAGGTCCAGGGGTTGTGGCCAGGGTTGTGGTATACTTGTTGAAGTGCACAGGACCAAACAGAGTGCCAGGAGGAGGCATTAATCAAACACTTCTTGTTTGTCAGCTGGTGCTTGGCTTTTAATCCCTGAGGATGATTACTGGTGCTTAGGTGATTGCAGATGGAGGAGTATCAAAAATATGTAAGGAATCAGATTGGTAAACAAAATGTTCATAACAACTTTATTGGTAATAATGATGATGCAGAATTTTTTCTGGTGCTTCTGGCCTATATACTCATTCACATGCAGGTGCCTCTGGGCATTCTTCTGGTGCTATCTGGGTAGGAAGGTTTGGCATCTCAAACTCTTCTGGTTGGTTGACTGCTTCATCATCATTTTTGGGGTCTTCAGGAACAGTTGCTTGGCTTGCTGGTGGCCTATCTTTGCCTGAATGATCATTGGTTCTGGAAGGTTTAGCTGCAGGTGTTATGGGGTCTTTTACAATTTGATTACTATTTTGGGACTGGCTTGACAGGCATTCCTGAGTCAAAAGAACTTGATTAAAAAAAGGGTTCCCAATTGGGAACCCCAAATTACCAAATAGAGGGTGGGCTTGAACTGGGAGCTCTGGTCAGCTAAAATTAGCCTTCCCAGGACCAGCCAAACCCACCAAGGCTTAGGCATAGCTTTTGGGGCCCAAATGGACCCCACAGCTTCTTCCAGTGCAGGAGTGGTTCCTGAACCTGGGTATTTGCTTTTCAAAGCAAACCCAGGTGCAGACAAGCTCCTTCCACCCGCCCCCCACCTGGTGGCTAGGAGCAGGGTTGAACTCTGTTCTGGGGTTCAAAATTGTTACTTTTGTAACAATGGGGTATATTTGTTCAACATCTTAGATTTTCCTTAATTTATGTGCAACAAGTAGGAAATTATTGCATGTTGTATTTATTTTGACAACTTTGCCAATAGTGTAGTTGAAAGAATCTGTTTCCATTTTGTAGACCCCTACACAGTTAGGGTACTGGAGTATTGCCAGGGAGTCAGGGTTAGTGAAGGGAACTAGCAGACATGGGCAGAGAAACTAACAGGCCATTAGGTAGTGTCCATCATAATATAGGCACTAATGTGAGCACATAGGAGAAGAATTGACCTAGATGGGACCAAGGACTGCTGGATGGGACCATAGAGTCCAACAACCCAGTTAAAATAATATACATAACACCAAAGAGTTGATTAGACAAGGTCTCATTTGAAATCCCATATTATTACAGGTAGTTGGGCTGCAGGGTAACAGGAAGGGCCTTTGGAGCCAGATACACAGGCAGGCAGTTATACTTATCCCTTAAGAGCCAGGGATGGATGGTGTACCAGTAATCTTCTCAACCAAAGGTTTATGTCTTACATTATCTGGCCAGGGGGTGGGCTAAGAGGATATTCTCTAGTATAAACTAAGAAAAGGCCAAGTTTAAAGGATATTTGGCAAAGGTATAGGACCAAAGGGGATAAAGGGAGGACATAATAGTGCAGAAATGGGGTTTGTGGGATCTACAGGTAAGGTGGCAGGTTGGGCAGAGTCTGCTGTTTTGGTTTTAAAATGAAATAGAACTAATATTAAATAGAGTAAGATATTTTTGAACCAAAAGTGTATAACATCTTTATTACTCAAAATAATAATGAGGTTCAACTCACACCTGGTAGGAAATATATACTCTCAACAAGGTATTCATCTTTAAATTGGGTATTTAGAAACTTGGGCTTCTGGATGGCAGAAATTGGCGGTGGTATAGTGACATCTGGTACTTGGTGGGCATCAATGGCTGCAACTGTGGAATAGACATCTGGTCCTTTATGTTCACTATCCTTGTAGAGAGGTGCAGTCAGGCTTACTGGGAATCTCTAAGGTTCAGATTCTCAGTAAATTTTTATTAGGAACTTATAAGTAAAACAGAAGAAATCTTCAGGACATCCTTTATGGTGATTTTCCAATACTCAATCATAGCTTCTATTGGCAAATTTGAAGTTTTTGCTTGAAAATTTCTATTCTTCTTGTAAGGATTTCTCAGTAAGTGGGGTTCCATTTGATTTTCCTTTGGATTTGAGCCCAAAAATGCAGGCAGGCAGGCAGTCAGGCCCTTGGCCCTCTGGGCTGGTAAGACACAGGTGGTGGGAGCCAGGGGTTGATCCTTGTTCAGGGACTTGATTTAATATCAATAACAAAATGCTATTTGTGACAAGTATGAGCACTGTAATCAAGTGTTCCTTGAGTTGGAAGAAATGCTGCTTATGTAGGGGGATCCAGAAAAACTTGATTGTTGTGGTGCTCTTGCTCTTCAGAAACCAAAACATGTCTTTTGGAAAAGCCAGGTGCCAGCTGAGAGGGGATCTCATTCCTCAAGTGATCAGGCTCCCTGGCCATAGTGTTGTATTTTTATTGGAGTACAGTGATTTCCTCTAACATCTATTTATGATCATTCTGACATCTCCTCCATATTTCATTGCCTCAGCTGGAGTGCTCCTTTCCTTGGATTGATAAAACTCTTGGAAAAGTCTCTTGAACTCACTTCTCAATAATTCTCTGCCTCTTTCAATCCTCTTGAGCTGTTTGGTCAGTCAGTCCCATTCCTCTTCAGAAGTTTGGCTAGTGGCAAAATTACTGCAACAATGCTTGTAGAGATTCTTCTCACCTATGCTACAGTAGAAATTTGGTTAGTAGTATCTATGGTAAACTGGGGGAAATCAAGTATGTTTTTAAGGGATGTGATTGGAGTTTATTGAAACAGAAGGAAGAACCCCTTAGAAACCATCTTTATTGTAGCCTGTTCTGGGTTTGGTCTTGGACTCCTGGTTCTGGGAATCCTTGATCTTGGATTCCTTTCTCCTTCTCTCCTTACACTTGGTCTTGGAATTCTTCCTTAGCTTACTGAAGTTGATAATCCCTATAGTTCAGTCTATCACTCCTTATATGGCCCCTTGTTTCAATCTGATCCACTTCTGAGCTGTTTTCTTACTACAGGCTTAAATCATTGATTCTCTTTTTTTCTATAATAATTCAAAACTTAGTACTTACTCTAGCCAATCAGAGAAGAATTTTTCACAGCCCACCTGATTTATTAGGCTTTGTTTCTTTATTTTAACAATGTAAAAAATTGATAAAAATAATCCTTAACCTGTAGCCAATCAAACTTCTGAATCCCCCAGTTACTCTGAACTAATCCACCAAGCTACCCATTGTTGCCTCTTGCCTGAACAGGGCACCATCAATTGACAGCAAAACTCTGACAATTCTCAAGCAGTATTTCAACCAATTTCCATGTTTCCTGTCACGTTTCTGTGTGTTGATTTGCCTTTTCCTTATATAAAATATAAGGAATCTGTTTGTCTGTGTTTTTCATAATGTTTCTCTGTTATTTCCCTGTCAGCAAAGCTTGAGGGCACCATTGTTTTTCTCTTGATCTGCAATATGGTGAACAGCAAAATTTCTTGCCCTTCTCTCAGTGTTTCTCTGTCTTGTTCCCAGTCACTCCTTCTCTACCTGCTCTATTTATTTGCCTTATTAAAGGTTTACTCTTATTCTTTTATTTTTTCTTTCTAATTATTTATTTTTATTAATTTCTTTCTTTTTATTTATTTATTTATTCATTGTTTCCTTCTTTATTTATTTTATATTATATTCCTCTGTTTAAATTTAATATTTTTCTCTTCTTTTTTATTCTTTTAAATATTTTTCCTCTTAATATTTTCTCCTTATATTTTTCTAGCCACTATGGATGACTTACTCCTAGTCTGTAAGAGAGGGGGGCTAGACTAACAAAGTCTGGCTCCCATCCTGGTGGGACCAACCACCAGGATACCATACAGTGCAAGACTGGGATAGCTGCTTGAAGGGGCCTCCCAAAGGAGACCAGATGTGAGAGGGGAGGAAAATATGCATCCAAGGCCATGACCAAGGCCCCAGAAAGCAACCACAGAGAGCAATCCCAGGTGGGAGGGACATCTGGATCTAACACAGGGATCTGGTGCAAGGAGGGTAGGGAGGGAACTGAGACTGCAATGGGGAGAGGATTGGCCAAGTTGGAAAAAGAAGTCTCAGTAATACTGGATCCTAAAGGGGGCAACAATTTCTCAAGATAAGAAGACAACCAAGGGAACAAACTATAGGATGCTAAGTTGGTGGGAACCTGGGTGAGATATACAATTACATTAACAAGCAGACCAGGAGCAAACACAGGAGATTGAGAAATCAAGGAAAGTTTGTTCCAAAAGACAGGGTTGGGGGACCAGAACAATAGGGAAATATGCACCAATATCCACATAGCCACCTTGTACCAAGGAGGCAACATGTTATCAGCGGGGTGCCTGTTTTTTTACTAGAACTTCTGGGCAGACGGACCGAGTGCACAGGGTAAATAACAAGGAATATGCCAATTTAGATCTCATTGGAACAATTTCCAACAAAAAACTACAGGCAGGCGGACAGTTGAGCAGGCAGGCCAGAGAAAAGTGGGAGGTGGGAATAGCAGTGGGAGTTGAGACAAACACATTTATTATCAAAACAAACTTCAAAAATACAAAAGATTTTGCAAATTCAGGAGCTTATATAACAATTGGAATTGGTAAGCAAGGGACCTGACAGCCCATGCTTCCATCTTATGCAGAGGGGGGTGATAGGACTGGGGGGTTTGAAAGGGGCTATCAGAGTGCAATCTAAAGGGGAGCCCATTAAAGGCCACTGGCCAAACTTCCCCTGGTTTGTGATCAAGAAAAATAGGGGCAGCGGGCCCAGATGTAGGACTCAATCCCCCAATTGGCTAGGAGCCTTCCAAGGACTTGGGGTGCGCATTTCCCCTAATGCTTTCCTCTGGCGTCTCCACCAGAGGGCTCCAGAACCCAATAATTTTGGGCCGAGGGACTTCTGGGCCAGAGGAATTGGTTACCTGGGACACCACCAATTGCGGGAGTTGATACCCAATTTCCCTGGGCCGCAGATTAAGGGGTCCAGGCTCCATGTGGCCCACATTTTTTGTTGGTCTGCTAGTTGTCTTAGGACCAGGCAACACCAGGACAGCAAGCAATCTAGCTGAATAAATTTCACTTCTGCGGTTGGAGGGGACTCCAAAGGAAAGGTGAGAACTTTGGCCGGGAAGGCCAACACAAAGCGTTCATTCACTATGTGGGCCAGTCTTCAAGGTTTTGGAGGGGTTTTGCCTGCACACAGGCCACTTTTTTTGACAGTCTGGGAAATACATCTCAATCCAGGGCCAAAGGTGGGCCACAGAACTTTACGTAGTCCCTCTACTTCTTCTCTCTTCTATCCTCTATAAATGTCCTCTATATGGGCTTCTCAATTATGGTAATGCCCCTTAATAAACACCTCAGGCTTAGATAATAAGCCTCCACAAAAGAGTTATACCTAGACTTGACCCCCATCAGTGACCTATACCTAGGTCATCAGAAGCAAGCATACCTCATGCACTACTACTGTTTTTACTTAACCAAGTGATTAGCTTGAGCTTTCAGTCACAAAGTAACAAAATTTACTTCCCAGAAACCTCCAAATCATTAATTTATGCAGCTTTATTTCTGGACAATCACCCCAACAATAGTTCTTATCTATCTATGCCCTCTCAGCAACATTAAGACCTCCTTAAAGCTATCATAAAGTTATAGAAAGAGAAATTTATCTTCTTTTCAGGTAGAGTAAGCCAAAAATTTTATCACGCCAGTTGGTATTAGGATTTCAGTTCTATCTAAGCACATCTCCCCAGGGCAGAACTCTAGCTGTATTCCCACCCCAGCTAGTCTAAGGATGCCTATACCCCTTGGTATAATTATCCCAGGGTACTCAACTCCTTTATCCTTCTAAAGCACTAGTAAGGGGTTATCTTACTACCATCCCAAGGCATAGACCACTACTTTTAATCATCAAGGCTATATATATCAATAGACCAATAAAAATTACCTGTCCCAGGCAACCAATCTATATTTAACAAATATTAAGCCCTCACCAGCAAAATAGCTCCCCATATGAATCATCACAGCTGTCTTTTCAGTGATTGCAGATAGCAGGGCGGCTAGTGTTTTCAGTCAGGGATGAATCTTCTGACATACAAAATGATCCCCAAGAAGAATCAGAATTCACTCTTGTTGTACAGCAGTAGTATGTCTGTTATTGCTCTAACTTGCCAGGATCAAGGTTTATCCTGTTCTTGCTGATTTTATGGCCTAAGAAGGGTAACTCATTGGAGAAGAGCTCACCCTTGGATGGTTTAGTCACTAGTTGATTGTCTTTGAGAGTTGTGAGAGCCATGTGGACATCTTCCAGTGCTGCTTGTTGGTTAGACTGCAGATTATTATGTCATACAGGTAAACTATGGAACAATTTTTAATATATTATTTGAACACCTCATCTGTGAAGATTAAAAAGGTTATGGGAAATTGATTTACCAAAGTTTGTTACCACAAATACAAAGGAACCATACTTGGTTCTGAATGCTGTTTTTTTATATATCCTTTGTTTTGACTCTAATTTAATGGTATCTTGAAGTCAGGTCAACCTTGCTAAATAATTTGATCCCTTAAGGCATCAAATAGTGTTGTAACTGTCCCAATGATAGTTCAATATTTGATTGGGGAAGACAATAGTCCAATATAAAGGACAAGAATAATAATTATATGCAGTTTATTGACAAATATTGTAATTAATATACCATATAGAGAAGTCACAATTCCACAGGGGATGGCACAATGGTGGGTTCAAGATAAGGTTTGGGCTATGAAATAACTTGCACAGGGATCAGTATGTCAAATTGGCAAGGCTTCTAATTAGGAGATATTGCCCTCAATTTGACATTGTCATCATATTAATTCATGCTGTTAGACACATCATGGGGCAACTCATCAAGCTCCCCCTGTGTACTGTGAGATACGGTAGCAGGCAAGGATGGAATCTTGGTAGCAACACCCCCTCTTGCTCCCTGCTTGTTGTCAGACACCAGAATTAGAACCTGTGGAAGTTCTGGAAAGGTGGCATGAAGGGATTTTGTGTGGGGATGGCACAGCAGGGGTGCAAGCAATTATGATGAGGGTCTTGGTGTTTCCTTGGGTGTCTTTGAGTTGATAGGCATAATTGTTGTAGACAGCAACTATCTTGAAGGGTCTGAGGTGGTTGAATTTGAGCTTTGCAGAGTTGGAATTAGGTACGTAGACAATATCACCCATGGCATACCTTGCCTTGAGGTGTTTAGTTGCCCCCTTGATCCGTTCTTGCTCTATGCTGCAAGCTTTGGCGCGCCATTGACTTAGAGAGGAAGTAGTTACAAGTGAATGTTTCCTGAGACAGTGAACTGTAGCTTCCCTTGCTCTACCCCTGTTAGTCCATCAGGATTCCCAAAGACCAGGGTGCTGGGGATGAACCCTGTACCACAATTGATTCTAGCTTGTAAGATAAGTAGAACAGTGGGGATATGTTTGGTCCAGGTGGTATTTGGGTGCTCCTGAGAGATTTTGGCAATTAGTTGTACCAGGGAACCATTTAGGTGCTATGCGCACTCATTGGCTTGAGGGTGGTATGTTGTTATGACCACTTTTTGGAGGGCGTTCTTAGCACAGTATTCCTTCATAACACTACCTACAAGTTCAGGCCCCCATCAGTAATGAGATGCTTGGGGCAGCCAAAGCAAGCCACAATCTCCTTGTCAATGAACTGAGTGATGGTGATGACAATGTGATTGGTGGTTGCCCACACTACAGTACAACAGTTAAAGTAGTCAATAGCTGTGATGATGTACTTCTTGCCTAGCATGTCTTCTGGTAGGGTCCTACAATGTCAAGAGCCCATTGCTTGAAGGGCTCCATGGACTTAATTGGCAACACTGAGTTGGGTGAAGCAGGTTTGGAAGTTTTTTTTTCTGCCAGGGCCTGGCCTGACAATTTTATTATAAGGTTTAGCTGCTTTATGTATTGAGGAAATAGCCTGAATTCACACCTTCAAAATGAAGTATTGATTTTGTTCTTAGCTGCTCTAGACCCTGACTTATGGACAATAATCAATCCAATTACCAAAACACACTAAATCCAAACCAATAAGGATCATAGAACTGGTCAACAAACGCCGCAAATAAATCCAAGCATAAATCTGCAATGCCTGAATCAATCAGAATGGCAAAATTCTCGTTAGAAAGCAACTGAAGAGGATAATATAATTGCACTAATTTTAGGCCATTAATTGAAGATCCATGTAAAGTTGAAATATCTTTTAATTAGGTTTGTCCTGAAGGGTTTGCCAATCCCAGCCAAAAGAGGTTTGAAGATTAGTCAGATGAGCACTCAGATTGAGCCAAGAATAACTCATCAACACCTGAATCAATTTAAATTTCCAAACACTCAATGAAAAGCTACTGACAAGGGGAATCCAATAAAACGGGTTTTAGATCATGAATTGAAGGTCCACGCAAAGCCAAACCTTCTCAATTAGAATATGAGTGAAACTGGCCATGAGGTGCTCTATCTTCCAAGAAATTCTTCCACCAATAAGTATCTACAAGATTCAATAAAGATCCAGAATAATCCTTAAAAGGGTATAAAATAACCCTATCTCCCCTGCTTCACATTGTGATCATTCTTAGTCTTGCCATATATTAAAGCTCAAGTTCACATTCAAGTTTGATTTGTTATCAAGATTGCCATAGAGAAATAGACTCCTGTCAGGACCCCCTGGGTCTTGACATTTTCACATAAAATACACGTCTCAATGAGGTATAGAATATCCTGGCACATACAGGGCCACAAAACCTTACGCTTCATGATTTTGAAGAGGTTACATCCTCTGATATGGCCTAAGGTGTGGTGATAGTGCAGGATAGTGTCCCCTCACTGTGTGGCGGGAATATAAGGCGTCTTTTCACCTGTCTCCACCCAACAGAAGACATTGCCAGAATCAGTGGTGAACTGGCTTTCATTGTCCTTCAGTTTGAAAATAGTCACATAGTTGAGGCCTTAGTAGTGGGTGGCCCCAGGGAGCAGGTAGAGCATGGGCCAGTCTGGGTCTAACCTTTCCTCCCCTGTGATAGACACTACATACAAATTGGAAAGAGCATTGGCTGTGACAAGTTATTTCCCAGGTTTCTACTCAATGCACAGCTGGTACAGGGACAGACGCTCAACCCATCCTGCCTGGTGCCGTGTCAAGTGTGACTGAGTGTTGAAATACTGAAGATACTTGTGATCTGTCAAGAATCAGGATAGGAGTGTGGCTCCTTCCAGGTAAAAGCAAAATTTCTTGACACAATGAACAATTGTTGCTAACTCCTTATCATGCATGGGGTAATGTTGCTCTGAGTTGGTAAGTTTCCTGGATTTGTAGGCCACAGGAAGGAAGGAAGGTACCCTCATTGGTTTCCACTCCTAGCACACCCCCTATGGCCCTGTCAGAGGAGTCTGTTTTGAGTTTTTACTGGTGATTCTAATTAGATAATTGTAGTACAGGTGCAGTTGTAAGCCTCTGCTTCAACGTCTCAAAGGCCTGGTTTGATGATCCACATGTGAGCAGTTTTGCAAGTGAGGGTTGATTTGGCTTCAAATAAAGACGCTATGCTGAAGATTGGTAGTGTTTTGTTGGTTTTTTGAAGGTAGAGGCCTAGTAGGAAGTGATGGCTACTAGGGAAGGTAAGGCCTAGCTAGTAAGTGAAAAGACTGCTAGGAGGCAGATTTTGGTCTTCATCCAGCAGAAGATATTGGCTGCTGTGGGCTAGAGGTCTTTACCCAGCAGGGAACTGTGGCTGCTTGAGGTGAAGAATGAGATAGATCAGCAGGGAACTTTAGCTGCTTGTGGTGGAGAGTGGTCCATCCTGGTGGTTAGCATATGCTACTCAGGCTGGAAGATGTTTAGACCCTGGCAGGTAACGCGGGCTGCCAGGGTAGGAAAGTGTGCCAGCATGGTAGGTAATTTAGCTACCAGGGCTGTAAGTTTTTGGACCCCTGGATGATAAAGTGAGCTTCCAGGGAGAAGAGGAGCTCTGAGAGCTCTATGTACCCTGATACACTTACAGGAGGTCTGTGAGCAAGCACTCTACCTAACAAACTGGTAGGGTGTCTTTGTCTATGTCCCTATGGGTGTCATGGTAGATTACATAATTCTAGGAATTATTTGGCCAAGTAGGAAGGCTTGAAAAGCCAGAAATCCTTTAACAAAATTGACCAATTTAACAGATTTGAATCAAACAGTTGAGTGAAAATGGGTTACAGCTGCTCCAGTTTTCTGGTTGAATCCAATTCCCCTATAAGTTGACATTGATAAATGATGTAATTTAAGGGTCACCAGATATGAAATTATTTATCAGCATGGTTGTCAGAAATTGGGCACCCAAGGGTTCTTTGCAATCTGGACCAGATAATCACTTGACAATGTGGAAGGAATAGGAGCCCAGGATCCAGGCGGTATTGCTTAGTCAAATTTTGATATATATTGAATAATTTTCACTGTTTCAACTCTTAAGAGTTGAGTCCTCCCAAAAATTTACTCAATAAAATCATTTATCCCTTGGTCTAATATTTATTTTAAAAATGCATCCTGTAGTTGGCCTTTTGCGTTACATCCCCTACAATTTGATCCTTAGCTGGATTATTACGGGAAGATAGAAACCTGCCATTGGTACTTTGTTGTTATCTCCTCCAAATGTTAATTCAATGCCTGCCAATCTTGGAACTATTCCTCCTACCGTTGAAGCTGAAACTCTGGTGCTATCTCAATGTCCTGAATTTTATTCTGAAGACACTCTGATTCTCTTGCAGGCCATTTATATAGGGCTCTTTTGATTGGGGTTAATTATTTTACTTAACCCTAGTATCTCATTTGGAAATTTCAAAACCAGTATATGAAGCTGTGTTGGTGGTTAATTATTAACTCTATGTGGGTTTGGTGGGTGATTCCCCACCACATGGAGACAGCTTCTTATCATTCCTCAATTTCTGTCACAATGAGAGCTTTGGGGGAGAATCCAGAGTGAGCATTGGAGGGCATGGATCTGCTTAGAGGTGTCACCAAGGTGGTTGCTTGGGGAAGCAGCTGCAGAACTTGGTGTTATCAGGCCCCTGTGAAGTAAAGCTGATTACTTTACAACTAAAAGCTCAGACTTAATCACCTGGGTGAGTAAAGACAACTGCATAGACTTTATTGATCTATGGTTGAATGGCCTAAGTGGATTGCCACTTGCAAGGGCCCAGTCAAACGCCAGTTCAATGTAGAATCATGCCTGGGTCTACAGGTTCTGGTAACAGGGACTGAGATTTAGAACCAAGGTGGTTCATAGTGTGGAATCAACAGTGAAGACTAGCAAGACAGATTGTATGATCAAAGTGAAGACTAGTTGAGGGACTGTCGGATCATGTTGAAGTTTGGAACCAAGATGAATCATAGTGATGAATAGCTAAAGGACTAGAAGATCATAATGCAGGATTGTCCAAAGGACTAGAAGATCATGATGCAGGATTAGACAAAGGATCAGAATATCAGGATGCAGGAGTAACTGAAGAAATGGTTTAAGCTGCTTATTGACTGAAAAGGCTTGTTTGCTAGACTGAGAAGGGCTGTTGATGGATGAGGAAGAAACATAATATCATGGTGAATAGCTAGCTGAAGGACCAGAAGATGATGGTGCAGGACTAGCTGAGAAGCTGAAAGATGGCTTAGAAGAACTAGATGAAATTAATGCAGGAGCTAGAATACTGGTTTTGGTTTCTTAAGAGAGGAAATAATAAGAAAGAAGCAGTTAAATAATGATTTAATGCTACCAAAAATATGACATAAAGATTGTATTAATTATCATATAAAAAGAGGAGGAGAAGAAATAACTTACATTGATTTAAATTGTAAAATTATTCAGAATTGATTAAGTGGAACAGAGATGAGAAGAGGCGGAAACAGAATGGAGAAACTGTGAAAAACAACTATTGAAGTTTTTCCAAAATAATTAAGAGAGGCAAAAGGCAAGGAACAGGCAAGTTTGAAGCTGTAAAATACTGAAGAAAATGCGGGGAAACTTGGAGAAACATTGAAGAATTGAGGGTTTGAAAATCCCCTATATAAAACATAGGCAAAATTGCTCAATTTTTGCCGGAGAAACATGATGGGAATTATGGCAAAACCATTCAAAATGCAGAGCAGTTGTTTATCCAGAGCGAGACAGTTACAGGTTTGAACCATAGTCAAGAGCAAGTCATTTTTGTGAACTTTTTAGCAAAACTGTTGAATTGAGGCGTTTGATTGGCTGCAAGTCAAAGCATGTTTGATCAGTGTTTTGAGGGCTTTAACTGAAGAGTTAAAGCCTAAAAATGTGGAGCATAAGCAGAAAATTCAGGGCTTTCATTGGCTGAAGTAAGTTAAAAAGTTTAATATATTGTAGAGAGAGAAAAACTGGATAGTTTAAGATTTGGAAAACAAGAGTTATGTGAGAGATTTTGGACCAAAACAAGGAGCTGTAAAAGGGGAAGCTATATGAGGCTTTTCAGGAACTGGATCAAGTAGATTAAAAAGGCCACAATGACTACATAAGGAGATGAAGACCAAGATAAAGGTGAAGAAGCCCAAGATAAAGGAGCTAGAGCTGGGAATAAGGAACTGGAGCTGGAGCAAAGTGCAGGAGCCCAGGATTTAAGTACAGGAGCCTAAGACAAAGGAGCATGAGCCCAAGACCAAGTACAAGGAGTCCAAGAAATTGTTAGTGGACTCCAAGTATTGGCAAATCCATATTGTTTCCCATACCCAGGCAATATATCAGAAGATTTCTAAGGGGATCTTTCTTCTGAAAGTGAATAAAAGCCAATTTTGACCCCTGCTCAAAATTTTCAGTGATAAAGATACAAGCTCTATGAGTGAGCTACCCCATATCTTTTACCTTAGTCAAGGGGAGGAAGATACCTATTGTCAAAGTTGTAGAAGATTTGCCACCAGTAAGACTTCCCAGGAGGAGTGAAAGAGATTAACTAGGCATCTTGAGATGAGGGATAGGGGAAGGGAGTTCATAGGAAATGAGTTTAATAAGTTGTTAAAAGGCTGGTAAAGGCCCACAGAGGGATTAGCACCAGCTTAAGTACAGGTGCATGGTGGGGATGCCCACCTAGTGATTAGAAAAGTACTGGAAGAGTTTGCAGTCATTCAGGCTAAGTATAAACTTCTAGCAAGCCACCTCCCACTACTAGGAAATGACAACTCCTCCAAGTCAGTCCCTGGCTATGACCCAGGACACACTTTGGGGACTGGTGACCAGGAACCCCACACCTGGTCTCTGGGCAACAGCGCCCATGTCAACATTAAAAATGTCAACACTTTAATGTCAACACTATAGTAAAGTGACAACCCGGTTTTACTCAATGTCATTTCCTGGATGTCAACACTTTTTAATTAATAAAACACGTTATCCTGGACATTCTTAATATAAAAATTATTTTAAAATACATTATTATACTAAAAATGACCCTAGAGAGTTTAAAACTGCAATAAAAAATTGCCATAAATATTAAGAATAAGGAGATATAAGCTTCTATTTTTCAGTTTACTATGTAAATTACACTCTTTATTATAAAAATATTTTTTATTCCCATAAAAATTAAAACTACAATGAACCAAAAATAAAGGTATTTTATATATTATAATAACCACAAAATATAAGAAAATTATAATTTAAATTTATTATACTTTATATAAGTCAACTGAAAATATCTCATACCTTAAAGATAAATTAACAAAATATAAGATATTTCTTACTGAACCACATTAAAACTGTATCTGAAACTTACCATTTATACATAAAAAGATTAGTACACTATAAATAAATTAAAAAATTAAAAGTTTAAAAGTAAAAAATATACAGGCAAAGCAAGGTTTATTAAGCTAATTAAAGCCACCAGCAAGAGCAGTGGCAACGTCCTCAAGGTACTTCTTAATCTCTGCCACCTTATACTTTTTATTTACCACCTTCTGAACGTCCTCATGGTAGTCCTGCTCCTTGGACTTTTGCTTCTTGGGGGCCATCTGGTTGGTCAGGTTGCAAAACTTGGAGACAGTCTGGGCCTGCTCCTCCTGCAGCTTGGAGAAGAACTTGTTATATTTGGGGTTGGACCCAAACTTCAACTTCAGGTGCTTGTGCCAAACCTCAAGGCTAGAGGTGGCCTTGATATCCCCCTTGAGGCAGGCAGCCTGGCAATTCCAAGGGGCAGTGGCCCTGCTCTTACCTCTCTGGGCAGTCACCTTCTTTCCCACCCATTGACACTCAAAGTAATCCAAGTAACCTTTGAAGATAGTGGAGTGCTTCTTGATGTAAGCGTCCTCCAGGAGGGCCTCAAATCCAAGTCCAGTATTTTCTGACTGCACAAAAGCCAAGGCAGCAAAATGAGTCAAGGCAAAGTGGAACTTCCCCTTACCATTGTTAAGATACTTCTCAAAAAGGTCCTTCTCACTCTTGAGATTCTTGATGAGGGCCTGCCTAAAATGGAAGAAGCAGCCCTGGACTTCTCCATTGAAGGTGTCCTTGAAGGCTCTGAACTGAGCTTTCTCAAAGTCCATTATGATAACCTTCAGCCCAAGTGAGCGCGCATGAGCTAGCTGCTCAGCGGCTAGGGTTGAATCATCCTTCTCAGCAGAGGAGGGATTTGCCCTTGTGGCGTGAGTGGGAGGGGAGAGCTGGTTGGTGGGAAGGGAGCTCAAAGAATCCTGGATGATCTTGAAGGCTCTGGTGTAGACTTCAGTCTTGGGACCAGAAAGGAGAAAGAACACAAGAGGGATAACCTGGTCATTGAACTGCCCATGCAGGACCCAAAGCTGCTTGAAGAGAGAGGGGCAAGCAGCAAATGTGCCGTTGCACAGCCAGGTGGTAGCAGTGTTCAGCTGCTCCAGGTTTTGGGTTGTGGCGTAGGCTATAATACTATCCTCCACTTCCTGCCCATTGTCATGGAGCAGGAACATCTCTCTGTCCTCAGTTTTCTTGAGGGCATCAGAAAGAACCAGGTCTTCAATTTTAGTGGCGCTCTTGGCCAGGGGATTGGAGGCTTGACACCTATCACTTATGAACTTGACCAACTAATTGTGGGTTGGCACCCTCTTCAAGTTGGTTGGGGAGAGGTACTTGCAAGCAAGCACAGCCAGCTAGGTGGCGGAAAGATCTTTGGAGGTGGGCATCACCTGGAGGAGATACCACTTGAGGAGGCGGGCAATGGTGATATCTGGCATGATGCAGGTATGCTTGCCCTTGATGGTTTGGACCAAGTCCCAGCGCTCAGTGTTGAGCTGCACTGGGCAGGAGCGGTCCTCACAGGTGTAATGGCGGCTCTTGAAGCCCCAGTTAGCATTGTTGCAAGAGAAAATATACCCATTGGCCACCATGGCCGGCCCATCTTTTAAACTCATGATTGGGAAGTATTTGGGCAAGGAAGAGGGAACCTTAAATTTGCTATTGACGTTGCAGATGTTGTGGGCCAACAGAGGGTCCCAGGGGCCAGCAGGAGCATGGCAGAAGCCAGGGAAGTAATCAGGGTGGGGCTTTTAATCATCCTCAGATGAGCTTGAAGGGGAGGAGTTTTGTGGTGGTGGGGAAGAAGAAGGGGGTTTATTGTGGTGCTCCTCATGTGCAGGAGACTTATCCTTGGGTGGGGACTTTTGGGCTGAGCGCTTCTTCTTGGTTGGCTCCTTGTCAGAAGCCAAGTTGTAAAAACTGTGCTCTGTAAGGGAGCCATCAGATTCCTCTTCCCTAGTGGAGTGAGCAGGACTCTTCTCAGGAGTGGGCTCAGGGGCAGGCTTGGGAGAGGGCTTGGGGTGGGCTTCTTTGATGAGACAGGCTTCTTTTTGGTGGGTTTGGTTGGCTTTGAAGGATGCTTGGTTCCTTTGGGCTGTTTAGAAGTGTTTTTGTCCTAAAATAATAAGTAAAATGGTTTAAAATAAAGCAATGTATGTAAAAAACAAAACAAAACAACTTAAAAAGCATAATATATAATAATTAAACTTTATATGGCTTTTATTGGCATTTAAAAGTTAAAAAATACTTGTATAGTTTTTATTTTATTAAAGTTATAAATAAAAAATTAAAAGTTAAGAGAAATATTCAAAAGTATTATATTTAGATATAGATTTTATTTTAAAAATCAATAAATATGAAAGATAAAAGTCAAAAATACAACATATCAAAAAATGAGAAGTTTTTTTATATAAAACATAAAGTTTTATATGTGAGAACTGAAAAGCGTCAACATTATGAGTGACAATTAGTAAAAAAAGCTGAATTCTCACTGTCAATTACAAAAATTGTAGACATTATTTTTGAAGACATTCTCACTGTTGACATTATTTTGAAAATTTACTATAAAAAACATAGTACACTTAATTAAATTTATGTGGGCTAGCAAAAAATTAACCGTTTCCTGTGTATTTTTGTTCACATATAAAAATTAAAAAAAACATATAAAAATAAGTAAAACAAGTATCAAGGTTCTTTATTCTTTTATTAAAAATAATATTTGGGTAGTGGTAATATGATATTTTACCATTGTGTATATGTGAAGTTGTGAAGAAAGTTGTATTCAGTATTGAAAAGGGTAAAGTGTTAACAATGTCACTTACTTCATCTTTTTATGAGGTGACATATTAATCTAGGCTTAATTGCACAGCTCTCATTTGCTTAACTCCACCCCAGGGGATCATCACAAGCAAATAAATGACATTTATGAGTGTCAACATTATTTTTAATAATAAAGTCTATAGTAACTTACATAGTAACTCACACTTAAATTATTAGATTGCCGTTAGCCACCAATCCACTTAATATATTAAAGCCGTAATAAGTGCCACATATATATTTATAACATGAACATTCCAACAATCAAATGTATGTGCACTGTCTTTTTAAATATATTTCAATAAAAAATATTTTTAAATGCACACTTATTTTTTTACTGTAGATTTTCAGTTTTGTTATTAAAAATAAGTTCTGCTTAAAAAGTGTCAACATTGACACTTTTATATCGTGAAAAAAAACCAATTTTTATTAGTAAAAGTAAAGGAAAATTCTGGTTAAATCAAGTTTTTTATTAAGCTTAATATTAAATTGTGTTGAGATGGCCACAATTTTGTTGTGTTTTCTGGGTTTGCACCCCTGAACACTTTAAAGAAAAAAATTAAGCTAGTGTGACTAGCAAAAAACATAGGAGATTTAGAGCTTCAAGTTGAGTGGCCATGTTGACAAAGTTTTGACATGGCCACTGTTGACATTATTATTGTTGACATAAGCTGTTGCCGGTCTCTGGCAGGTGTCTAGTGGAAGCGCTGTTTGGTGTTTAGAAGTTTGGTGAGGGTTTCAATTAGTTCTCCACAGTTGGGGATGAACTTTTGCACAGCACAACCATGCCCAAGAACGTGTGCACCTGGCCCACATAGTGGGAGGTGGTATGCTTGTGATTGCCTTTATCTTGGTGGGGTTGGGCTTTATTACTTGGGCAGAGATAGTGTTCCCCAGGAATAAAAGCTCTGACTGAAGAAACTCACATTTAAAGGTCCTGGGCTTTAACTGATGTTTACAAAAGGTGCTGAGTACAGTGCAAAGGTGTTGGAGATGTGTTGTTTGGTCTTGACTGAAGACAATAATGTTGTCAAGATACACAACAACACACTTTCCAACCAGACCTTCAAAGGCTTTATTAATTGACATGGAAAAGGTGGAGGGAGTGTTGGTCATTCCAAAACTCATGATACAACACTCAAACAACCTGCAGCGTGTGCAAAAGGCAGTTTTTGCCTTGTTCCCTGGTGTAATGCGGACCTGGCTGCACCCTCTGGTGAGATCAATCTTAATGAAGACATTTGCACCCGTTAGAGTGTCAAACAGGCTGTTAATTAGCAGAGGAGGGTACTTGTTCTTGACTGTTACCTCTTTTAAGGCACAAAAATTGGTTACTAGACAAAGGGAACCGTCCTTATTGGCTACAAAGAAGACTGTAGCCCCACATGATGAGATGGAGAGGCAGATAAAGCCCTTATTGAGCATGTCCACAAGGTGTTGATGGAGAGTTTTGTCTTTCTTGGGCCTCAAGCAATAGAGGGAGTGTTCCTTTGGCAGTAACCCTTGAAACTGGACAGCATGTTGTATTTCTCTTGAAGGGGGCAATTGGTCTAGCGTTTTTCTAAATGTGTCCTTGTATTCCTCAAGGAGTGATACTAGTTCTGGTGGAGGTGTTGTGATCAAGGGGAAGTGTAGTGGGTTCATAACAGATGACCTCAACTGAGCACTTGTTGAAGTCCAGTCCCCCTTTTAAGTCATAGGAGCCTGTCTCTGAGACGTACAAACACAATGACATGAAGTAACGTGTTCATTTTAGTGGAGAAGATTTGAAAACCTACTCTGTTACTGTTGAGTGTAATCATAGAGGTGTCCCAGTTGATGTATGGGCAATTGTGCCAGAGCCAGTTGAGGCCAGCAGTAACATTGTGGCTGAGTCCAGCCATTATTGTCCCAGAGAGCTTAACTTGGATGTTCCCCATTCTTACAGATAAGGGTACTGTCTTGTGAGTGATGGCTACTCTGTGAGAGTCAGCCACACATAATGATTTAAAGCAACTGGGAACTTGGTCTAGTTGCTGAGAATTTGTGAATTCCTGGTTGACCATGGTGTGATTGGCCCCATTTTCTACCAAAAGTTTGTGGGTGTTCCCACAGAAACAAAAGGGGTAGGCCAAGCAGGGTATTTTATTTGAGTAATGACTGGCTTGGAGAACAGGGTAGTCACTATGGACTTGGAACACGTCTAAGGTCTCTACCTTGTGCACGTTGTAGCTTCAGAGATTCTTGGCAAGGAGAGATTGAGAGTGTGGGTCAAGCAGGGTTGCAGAACCTCTTGTATCTACAATCCCCAGGCTTTTCCTGGGTCCTTGATCTGGGCTAGTTGGAGCTCCCCCTCACAAGGGCGTTTGTCCCCATTCTCCTGCTGATGAAGTTGGTGGCCTACTTGGTTGTGGGCGCTGCCAGGTGTGGGACAAGGTTAGGGAGGTGTATCATTGAATCTTTGAAATCTCATCAAGGCCCAATTTCTAGCTTTCAAGATGGCCTTGTAGCAGTCATTGACAGAGTTGCAGAGCCCTACAGGAACCCATTTATAGATGTGGGGCTTCAGCATATTGACAATGAGTGTCAGGGAATTTTCCCCTGACTACATTAATTGTATATGTAATTTTGGCCTAAACACCAAAACAAAGAAAGACTGTAAACAAATAAGTTACACTAGTAACAGTACTGGTTTCAACCCAGACGGGGATCAAACTCAAAGCCCTAAAGACAAGGCAAATGTTAATTCAAAGAAGATAGATCAGATTATATTACCAATTTATAAGAAACCTAGTCATTTGACAATGAATTCTGACTTTGGCCTTGCTTCTGTAATTGTTAATACGCCTCCAGGAGACGTCACTTACCGCTCAAACGCTGATTGACTACATTCAACTTGGTTTTTGCTCTCAAAACCACTATTAACAATTAAGCGTCAAGTGTTGGCTTTGATCTTCCCGCTTAAACCCATTATCTTCAGATTAATTGCTTATCAACTTGAGGCTCTCTATACATGCTACTGGGTGCAACAAATAATTTTATACAATATTTTGCCAGAAATTGATGCCCATTTGAAACAGGTATTAATTTCAGCCTTGCAATCATTGAAATATCATGGAAAATCCTCTCATTTCACCTGATTCTCATATTTATGTTCCAGCCTCAACTTTGATGGTATTTAAGTGAACAATACTTTCTATTATTTCTTGTTCCAACAATAAAGACAATCCTATTTCTGATACTTCTACCTTTTCTGATAAAACTCCATTTCTGAAGCCATGAAAGGAATTCTATTCCTATCCTGGTTTCTAGTTTACTTCTTGCCAGTGGTTTCAGCCTTGGAAAATTCTTCTCCTACAACTGACTGGTACAACTCCTCTCCTGATGATGCCCACCAAAAGGAATCACTTACCAATGGATGGTTCAAATACCTGTCTGGACATTGGGGATGCAAGTTCCACTATGGTTGCTTGTTTACTTCCCCTCCTGCTGAACCAACCCTTGTTAGACCTTACGCTTCCTTTTACCTCTTAGTGTATTTGGTGGGTTACTATCTACTTGGTTGTTTCAGTTCTATGTTTGGAAGATTTGCCTACCTAGGGCATCTTGGACATCTTGCAATGGTCACGCTTCCTATCAGCTCGGTAATTGCAGGTCTGAATGTGGGGGCCTTGGCCCACCAGCTAGGGAGCTTATTCCCTGCCAAGTGGGTCCCTGACAATGAGAGTGAGTAGCATTGCATTTATGTCAGTGATGGCTTTAGGGGCAGCAGCAAGTGCTTGCTTCCAGGTGATGAGGTACTCTGGGACGCTGCTTGTCTGTTTGATAGCAAGTAGAGGGGTCCCCACTACAAGGGGCAAGAAAGTTTTGCTATAGCAGGATCTGGCGGCGTCCCTAAACATAACCCAAGTAAATTTGTGTTCCTGACTGGCCCAGTTGGTGGACCATACTATGGTGGTCCCTGTGAGGCGCCCTGATGCAGTGGTAGCCCACATGAGTTATGGTACTTGGAAAATACAGAGACAGGTTTCTGGAGAGTGAAGCCAACTGACAATGTCAGCCCCCTCTATCCCGCCCGCAAAGGACTCTGGTTGGAGATTCAACATACATTAGGAAAGGTCCAACTGTGGCAGGGTGACACTGGCATCATGTTGCCCCAGGCAGAGGCGGTTGTAGACGCTTGTGAGTATCAACTGATCCTGATATATAATGTACCCCTTGGGGATGTCCCCATAAGGGATAGGGAGGAAGGTTTCCTGGTGTGGAGTAGCCATACGGCCTGTACCCCATCCTTTCTTGGGGGAAGTTTCTTATAGGTAGGTTGTCAAGCCTACCTCTACTATCACTGTTGCAACTGAACCAATGATAGTTCATTATTTGATTGAGAAAGACAACAGTCTAATAGAAAAGACAAGAATAAGATGTAGTTTATTGAGGATATTGTAATTAATATACTATATAGAGAAGCCACAAGTCTACAGGGGGTGGCAGGTTTGAGATAAGGTTTGGGCTGTAGATACCTGTCCTTAATTTTGCCCTTGTTAAGTGCTTGGTGATTGGTGGCCAGTTAAAGGTCACAACTTTTCTTGGCCACAAGAAAGACAGTGGCACTAAGTAAAGACTTGAAAGGTTTTATGATTCCCTTTTCCAATGCTTCATCCAGGTATTCCTTTAGAGCATAGTTCTCTTGTGGTGTTAAGCAATTGATAGGTCTTGCCTTGGGTACACTTTCTTTGAGGTCTATTGTGTGTTGGATCTCTCTTTCAGGTGGTAACCCTGGAAATTTTTTATTGGAGGACAGGAAATTTCCTGGACAGTTGTTGGTGTATAGGGTCATGCTATTGTGAGATCTCTACATCAATGAGGTGAATGATCTTGTAAGTGCAAGAATTCCAATCAATCATGATGATGAATTTTCCTCTTCAGTCTTGGTGATTATAAAACAGGTATGTGGTCCCCAATGAGAGCACCAAGGTGATTAGTTAGACATGATGGTGGACCTCAACTCATTGGATGGCAGGGGTGAAGATTTCCTAATCAATGTACAGGTCTGTCTCCTGCATTCAGTTGAATCCCAGAACAATTCTATTTGAGTATTGGTAGAATAGGTCCTCCAATGATGGGCTCAAAATTTTTCTATCTGCACCTGAAAAAGTTTAGCTTCTCTGATAACTAGTTTACTTATGATATCTCCCATAATCACACATATTGAATTACTTTTAGAGGAAGGTAGTTTCATAATGCCAGCACATTTCTTGTTAAAAAGGGTCTGCTATTCTTCAGTGTCAAATAATGCTGTGCCTTGATATTGACAAAACAGAAAGGATAAGTGAGCAGTTTATTTCCTGTCTAGGCAGCAAACAGTATAGGACTTTGGAGGGTACTTGGATCATTATTATGTAATCCATGTCTTGGTCTATGTACAAGTCTTGTAATGAAGAGGATAGTGTCTTGCCTAAGATCTCCCCAGCTCTTTCCCCCCTGCAGATAAGGTCTTTGTAATCATTTGATTGGCCTGTGTGTTACAGTTTCCTCCTCTGGGGTTGGTTTGGTCGCCTTATTTGTTAATAGGGATACATTTTCTAGAAGAGGGGCTCTCCATTTGCTTGTTGATCACATGTAGGTTTTCAGATTTTTGAGAGGCTTGTTTTCCTTCCAAGAATACATCTTGAAGGTTGTTGCAATGATTCATACTAAATTGGTTCTAATATGTGTGGGAAGGCCATTATAGAAGTCCAGTTGTGGTCCAGCTTCATCAAAGTTGATGGTTTCAGGAGCTCAATCATGTATGTCTTCATAGGCTGCAATGCACTCCTTGATGTTTCCTGTCATTTTGAAGGTTCTGAGTTCTTTCATGATTATCATGTTGGAGTCATTTATGACAATTTTACCAGGAAGGCAGGTTTTAACATATCCCAGTCTTTGTTGTGATCATAATGTTGGTCAAACCACTCTCTTACAAAACGTGAGGCGGCCCCAGTGACATGTAGGGCAATTTCACTAGCCCGGAGTTTAAGGGGGTAACCCACTTGGCTAAACTTGTTTTGTGTGCTTTGGATCCAAAGGTTGGCATTTTTGAAGTGTAGTCCTGAGAATGTCCCAATTTCTGCTGAGCGTAGCCATTGGAATACAATATTGGGTATTTTAGGTGTCTTTGAAATTGGAGTTGGAGGCGGGTTCAGGATGCAACAAGTGTTGAGGAGATTGTATTGTTTGCTGGGTACAGGGATATTCTTGAAGACAGTGTACCCTATGGGAATGTCATGTCCCACTTTGTATCTTCTCCATCCAGAGAGAGTGCTATCTTCTGGGTTCTTTTCTAGGGAAGAATTTCCCCTTAAATTGTTTAGGGGTGAATAACCTACCTGTGTTACCACTATTGAGTATACACTTCTGAGAAGTATATGAATTGAAATAAAGGGGGGCATAAAAAGAGAATGCTAATTTATTTGATGGGAAGATATGGTACTATATAGTATCATAGGAAGCTGAATTCTGTCCATGTACATCACGGCAGTCATGGGGCTTGTCCAAGTAGTTTTCCTCTTAAGGTTTGATGTTTTTGATATCTGTACAACATGAGGATGTGGCAGGAGTGTTGCTGACTAATTGGTAGTTGGGTTGATTCTTGGGGAGATGATTTCCCAGGAGAGAGTAATTGTAGATGTTGTATCACAAATATCTGGATGCTAAACAGTTGGGTATTGTTGCATATAGAAGGTTTCTGGTTTTTTATAGCCATTGGATTAGTTTATTAATGGAATGGTAGGGTTTTATTTTTTAACTGCAGGGTTACTTTGTGGTGGGGGTTTGGGTTGATATTGTTTTGTTTTATAAAGGGTATCAGCTGGTTAGCGTATTTTGCTATCTTAAGGCTACTCTGGGCTGGGGTTTAGCTGCTCGCTTTGTAACTGCTTCAGTGGCTAACTTAAATATAGGGATTTATTTAATAAATTATTTATTAAATTGGGGTTCTACATTGGTGAAGGGGTCGTTTTCTGATTGGAGAGCTCCTGGTAATGGGTCACCCTCTCGAGCTGGGATGATGAGAGATGCTTGGTAAAAGTTGTAACGATGGGATCCAATCTATTTTAAGACTTTTTATGAAATGTGAAGCGCCAGTAGACTTGAATTTTAAGAAAAGGCATTTCTGCCAAGAACCTATTTTAAAATATGGAGTATTTTATGTTGACATCTATAGTTTCTGGGGTTCCTAGAAACATTGTACTATTGACACATGTAAGATTCAGATTGGCAGAGTCAGGGGTTAATCTTGCTGATGAGTGATTTTATTTGATCAAAGAGGGTTGATTATCTTGATTTCTTTTTGAATAGTCCAAGTTTCTCCGGCGGTGGATTTATCCTACGAACCCATCTGATACGGGGAATTGGTTTACGGTCCAAGGCATCGTTGGAATGGTATTGTCCATTTAAAACCCTTGAAATCCAGCCCCCAGCTATTCTATTGGACCTGGTCAAAGGCTACCACTGGCTCTTGGAGCGAAACCGGGGTTGTTTATCCTTTAATTTTTAATGGAATGCTAGGCTGATATTCTGACCGGCCAATTACTATGGTTTCAGCAAGTATGCAATTTATTTTAACATTTAGAGCGAATCTGGGAAAAGTGGTTTGACAGGGGGTTGGCTGGCGAATACAGGTAACCCTATTTGATGCCAAGATGTTTGTTTAAGTTGGATCTTATTGGCTGGTAAGGTAGAGTTATCCCGATGAGATCGGTGCAAATAAGGTTTAAATATTATGGCGTGATAAAGTGTAGCAGTTGTGATGAGAGTACCATCAATTAAGCCTATTAAAGTTGTGGTAAGAACGATGGAAACGAAGTGGATTGATTGGAGCTTCTGCATACTTTAGGCTCGCATCGAAGCAAGATCCATCATTCCTAACCCCCAAATATGACGCCATAAAAGGGATTTGTAAAAATTCATACCCGCTTTGACTAGAAGATTGGCGTTTTTTGGAAGCAGGCAGCCATGACAAGAGGGTGGATTATGATTGATTCAAACAAGTGATTTCATCATATGTTGGGTTATAAAGGGCATGCCCCCACACACCTCGCCGCATGTACCGTAAGACTTACAGGACCAAGATTGACGACACTGCCCTTGATATCCTCCAGCGGAGCTACTGGAATGACCCCAAGCCTTCTTCGCAAGAGAAGGAGGTGCTTGCCCAGAAGACGCATCTGAGTTACAAAACTGTCAGCATATGGTAAGCATGCACTATATCTCCGCTAATGGTTAGGTTTCAGAACCAGCGATCAAAGAGGGTTCCATATGCCGGAGACGCCTCAGATACACCCAGACTGGGCCCTGGGTACCAGAGAGTTCAAGAACCTTCCTTCCGAGCATTGCACTGCTCAAATCAAGGCAAGTCACACATCATGTCTATCCAAGCCATCCTCAACCCTTGATTTTAACCTACCATCTACCTTTCTGCACCTTTAAAAACTTCAGCTAATAAACCCCATTTGGCATGCATTTAAATGAAACATCCAAAGTTAATATTTCCCCCAATTTCCATAAATGGAACTCCCATTGAAAATCCATTACCACAGCTTTAAATTTATTTTTAAACCCAAACATAATTCCAAATATTTCAATTCAAACTCAACGTCCTTAGCCAACCCCACATGTTATCCTTCGGCACTTGAGTTGGAGAAATCAAGATTTCAATCAAAAACCACACTTTTCGATTTAAGCCCCATGACTTTTCCAGCTCTAACCAGCAAGCATACAGCGACAAGCCCATCAAAGATAGGAGACGCCAAACGCAATCAACGACAACCCCAATTCTCGTTGCAGAAAGCCTAACCCAAACACTTTCAATCCAAGACCGAGCCACCAAACCCCAATTAAGATCCCCCGATAAATCCTAAACCAAATTCACTTTTTCAACCGATTACTAAAATATTTGATTCCTCGACGTAGTCCGTTGAGGCTGAGCATCCGATTGGCTGCAACCCCCATGTATCCAATCAACTACCCCATTCAGTATAGACCTTAAGCGGAACCGAAGTGATCCAAATTCCCCTACTGCCCTTAAAAAGGTCCATTGGATCCACCCCAAATCCCCACGTTAGCCAACCCCAATAGATGGAACCAATAGTAATCGGTTGCAACGATCCCATACCCCGCTTTTTAAAGAACCAGGTAAAAATACATATCCCCTTTGAATATGCTGCCTATAAGATCAGCTCCACCCCACCGCTATACTTATCCTCTACACCAGCCATACCCAACCAGGGTTGCAGTAGATTCAGCCCCATAGCTGCTTTATAACAAAACAGTCTCAGGTTGAGCCTGGATCCAATTCTAGAAGTCCAGTGACACCTAGATTTTCTGGAATTGAACCCTCTTTGAACCACCAAAGGAAGATCCACCTGGGATCATATCTTACCCATGCATTGGTAGGATCAGATTGTTTTAAATTTTTATGTATCTTTTTCAAAAAATAATAATAATAAATCTGGAGATACAGTAGTTTTCAAAGATACAGCGCCAAGCAAAAAACTCATCTGTAAGCCAAACCAACTCATCTGTAAATAATGTCAAAACTACAGGCTTGACCCGCCAACAAGGTTCCAACCAAGCGGGTTCATGACCCGCAATCCAGTCACCCGAAGCCAGACTAGGAAGTCAACTCAAATTACCAAATCTGACAACATGAACAGATGATGATCCTTTGCGGTGGATACCTTGATTTGGCGCTTGACTCACTATCAGGATCAAGCCACCCCCTTCTTCCATCCAGCCGCGTGATCACCAATCTTGTTCCTACTATCCTTGATTCACAATAGCTATATAATCACTATCTCTCAATAAAGATTATTATTTAGTTTCTAAATATCTTTCCCGTGTAACTCTTCTAAAACAGCACAGTTACGACAATAATATTGGCTCAGACATAAGCAAAATCAACTCAGATGCAAGCAAAACACTAAAAAATGAATTTTTATTGATTAGCAATAAATTTGGGCTCAGCTCAATTTTGTTTTAAGATCCATTGATCTTGTTTTCAGATGGTTTTTTATTAGCGCCATAGCTTTTAAACCTACTGTATCAAGTTTATTTATAAGATATACAGTATCAGTTGCTATTTTATTGCTTTGCCAAGTCAGGATTTGGGATACCAACTAATTGAAGGGTTCAACCAGTAAACTTGGGTACTGTCACAACATCTTCAATTACTCCCTCTCAGGAAAGCAATTCCCCAAGTAACTCCCCAAATGATTTCCTGACTAATCATTAGTTGGTGGCACTCTTATCAATCACCCATCTATTACAGGAAGAAAACTTTCAAGTCCTAAGAGGAACACTACTTGGACAAGCCCCATGACCGCCATAACATACATGGTTGACATGTGGCTTCTCATGATACTATATAATACTCCAAACTCATATCTAATAAAGTATCATTCTCTTCTTAATTCTCCCCATTATTTTGTTTATTATACTTCCTAGAAGTATATACTCAACAGTGGTAGTACAGGTAGGTTATCCACACCTATGCAAGTTAAAGGGAAAATTCCTCCAAAGACAAGAACCCAGAAGATGGCTCTCCCCACAGGCTGAAGACAATACAAAGAAGGACAGGATGTTCCTACAGGATTCACTGGCTTCAACAATATCCTCATTCCAACCAAACAGTACAACTTCCTCAGTACTCAAGGAGTCCTGAACCTGTGACAGAAATTGATGGATAATAAGCAGCAATCTCCAGGTGGTGGAGAATCACCACCCAGATCTACATGGAGTTGATGATTAACCACCAACAAAGCTTCAAGGACCATTTATAAATTTTCCAAATGATACACTAGGATTAAGAAAAATGTTAAGCCCAACCAGAAAAGTCCTAGGTGGATGGCCTAGGAGAGAATTAAAGTATCTTCTGCGTAAAACTCAGGAAATTGAGAGGGGACAACTGTCTCTGGTTTGGATTCTGCAGGAAAGATACACATATTCTGGGCCATAGGAGTAACATTGGGAGGCCCCAACAACAAAGTACCAACAGCCAGCCCCCATCTTTTAGTAATAATTCAACCTAGGATCAAATTATACGGGATGTAGGGAGTAGGCCAACTACAGGATGTATTATAAAATAAAGTAAACCCCGGAGAGTATTTTTTTATTTGGCATAATTTTTTAGGGAGGAATCAACTCTTAAGAGTTGAACAGTGGAAATTTCCAATATGTACCAAATTTTGACTAAGCAATACCACCTGGATCCATGGCTCATATACTGTCTGCATCATCTAAAGAGTACCTGGTCCAGTACGCAAAAAACCCTTGAGTGACTAATTTTTGGTGTCCATTATGATAAATATGCTTGTATTGAGTGACTCTCAGATTACGTCTATTTATCAGGGTCAACTTGCAAGGGGGAATCAAATCTAAATGGCAAACTGAAGAGGCAGTAACCCATTTCTAATCAACAGGTTGATTCAAATCCGTTAAATCTGTTAACCTGATTAACGGTTTGCCCAATTTTTGAGCCTTGCAACTAGGCCAGGTAGTCCCAGGCATTATGGAACCTACCAGGAAAGAACCTGCCTCCAGTTACCAAAGCAATCAAAATACACAACATTGTATTTCAACGCCTACACTCAGCAGAAATTATGACGTTCTCAGGACTGCGCTGTGAAAATGCCAACCTCTGGATTCAAAGCACCCAAAATAAGTTTACACAAGTAGGCTCCCCCTGCAAACTCTGGTCAAGTGAGATTGCCCTACATGTCACTGGGGCCGCCTCACGTTTTGTAAGAGAGTGGTTTGACCAACATTATGATCACAACAAAGACTGGGATATGTTAAAACCTGCCTTCCTGGAAGAAATTATCATAAAGGACTCCAACATGGTAATCATGAAAGAACTCAGAACCTTCAAAATGACAGGAAACATCAAGGAGTGCATTGCAGCCTATGAAGACATACATGATTGAGCTCCTAAAACCATCAGCTTTGATGAAGCCTGACCACAGCTGGACTTCTTTAATGGCCTCCCCACACATATTAGACGTCAATTTGGCATGAGTTGCTGCAAGAAACTCTGAGACATATTCTTGCAAGGAAAGCGGTCTGCACAGAAATCTGACAACCTGTATGCAACAAACAAGCAAAAAGAAAGTCCCACAGCAAGGAAGGACCCTCAACCTAACAAGCAGAACAACTGAGCCAACAACTCTATTCATCAAAGTTGAAATTGCACTACTCAAGTAAATAAAATGAGCACTGATTTCACCACCAAGGAGGGAAAAGCTCAGGGGCTTGCTTAGACAAGCCACTCTTCCCCGCTTTGAAAGACTTGTACAGGGACCAGGATATGGACTCTGTCATGAATGCCGCCATTCACTGTGGTTTGATTTTGCCTTTGTTGGGTGTTTTGAGGATAAATCCCTTGATTTGGCCTTTGCTCCTCAGAATGAATCTGTTTTCAAACTGGGGAGTTGATTTGTTTGTTTTTCAGATTCCCTGCAACTCACTTGCCCCACCAATGCTGATGACAAGCAATCCTACCGTTCATGTACTGCTTTGTTTTAAAGCTGCACAGTATATATTTTATTTCACTACCATCAATAAAAATATGTCCTATTCACATTTTTGTCTTTGTGTTTCCAAGTGCTTTGGCGCCTCTCTCTAGCCACAACTAGTAGAGATTATCCATTCAGGGCCACAAGGTAATCACATAGCCTTCCCTGCCATCTAACCAAGACTAATTACAAATCCAATCCTAAGGTTAGGATTCCCTGTTGTGTGTCTGTGCAGCGCCTCAGAGTACAACAAAAATGGTGCTCACTACAAGGGCTGTAAGCCCCTTGGTTATCCCTTCTGTAACCACATTTTCAGGTCCTTTGACCTCCTTCTATACAGGAGCCAACTTCACTGTTGTGTTTGGCTCCTGGGGACAACATCCAGGAGGACACAGCAGGAAATCTTTATAACAAAAGGTTTAGGTTCAAAGCTAGCCTTGGGCTAGCCTTCAGGGCAAAATTAAGGGCATATAACTTAATTTCCTGGAATACAAGAAGAGGAATTTCATTTTGGCAAAAAGGAAAGGGAACAGCTTGAAGAATACTAAAGCCAACACAAATGTGGATAAACTTGTCTTTATTAGGAGAATTGATTATACTTAAATAGTAGACAAGGGTCAATGATCACTCATTAGGTAGACAGAGTGTCCAAGGGGGTCAGGTTGGGGTGAGTCTGTACCAGGATCAGACAAGGGCAAGTACAGTATTCCAGAATGGGTGGGAATTGGAGAAGACCCATTTACAGAAGGTGAGGAACCCTAAAATTTGAATGCAAACCAACCAAATCTTTGCACATATCAATATTTGAATGCCATATCAAAATGGCATTAACAGCGCAATTTAAAACATCTCCCCCTCAAGATTGAACACAGGGAGTTGATAATTGCAGAGAAATTTGGAGTGTACCTGGGAAAAAGGATGGCCAGAGGACAGTAGCTTCACAGTATACTTGACACTCTTCTTGTAGGTGACTTCATAAGGTCCAACCCAGAGGGAGTATAGCTTATGATCATGTCCTCTAGTACAATTTTGATAATAGAGGACTAAATCATCCACTTGGTACTCAGGGGAGGGGGGCTCTGGAAGCATTAGAGGGCAAGAGTTCCAGGGTTTTGACCTTGTAAGCAGTAGAATAGGTGGTAGCTTGGATGTCAATGATACGGTTAGTCAAGTCTTTGACATGAGCTTTGGGATTAGTAGAGGTGTCAAACTCCATCAACAGGGGTCCCAAGATTGAGGGGGTAGTGGCTTCTTGTCCATACAGCATGGCAAAGGGGGACTGACCAGTCACTTGATGCCTGATGGGTCTATACACAAAGAGGGCAGCAGGGAGGAGCATATCCCAGTTAGCGGCATCAGAGAGGGTGAGCTTCCTCATGATGGACACAAGGGTGGAGTTTTCTTGTTCCATAGCCCTGTTGGTTGATGGGGTATATGGTGCAGAGAAGGATTGATGTGTACCCATAGCTTCTATAATGGACGTTATGAGGCGAGCATTAAAGTTGGTCCAATTGTCAGAAAGCAGGACTTGGGGGCAACCATGATGGTAGAAGATATCTTGCAACAAGAAATTGGCTGTGGTATTGGTGGTTATATCTTTGGTTGCTATAGCTTCAACCCATTTGCTAAAGTGGTTGACAGCTATCAAGATAAATTGACACCCAGACCTAGAGCGCGGGAGAGGGCCAACAGTGTCAATACTCAGTGTGGAAGGCATGCTTAGGGGAGATGAGCTTGAACTGATGTAGGGAAGGTCAGGGCGTTGGAGCTGAAAAGAATGACAGGAGATGAGGACGTCAGGAATTAGGAGGCACATATTTTCCCAATAGAAGTTTTTGCACAACCAGTCATGAGTCTTTGCTGTACCTCCATGCCCTGTGTCAATGTGGGCTTGGAGGATGATGGCAATCCTCATTCTAGGACAAACTTAGGGTAGATAAGTGTTGTTGACTTTCTTGAAGAGTTGTCTATCTCAAATCACAGTATTCTTTGACAGGACTTGCAGTGCCAGGAGAATGTCTTCTGGTTCCGTGGTCCAAGAGTCAGGGTACCCTATCAACTTATATAGACAATTGGCGTCAGCAGGATGGATGGCTATTATGGGCATCCTCAACAAATCATCAGCATTCTGATGTTGTGCACCAGGACTATGTACTACAGTGAAATCTTATCCTTGCAGACATAAGGCCCATTGGGCTAGTTGACCTTTGGGCTCCTTTAATTGCTGCAGCCACTTTAGGGAAGAGTGGTCTGTAACCCCATGTGAAGTGAGTCTCGTAAATGTAGTGTCTGAACTGTTTTACTGCATGCAGAACAGCTAGACATTCATTTTCTGTGACTCTATAGTTATTCTTGTGTTTTTTAGGACTCGTGAAGAATAGGCCACAGGTCAGTCTACGCCTTCATTGTCAAGCTGGGCTAAGATGGCACCCACAGCTACTCTGCTTGCTTCAGTGTACAAGATAAACTCTTTATCATAATAAGGGTAGACTAGGATAGGAGCCTCTTTGAGCTTGGCCTTCAGCGCTTCAAAAGACTGTTATTGGCTGTCAGTCCATTCAAAGGGTATGTTGCAAAGGAGCTGGACAAGGGGTTTGCTTAATTCAGCAAAATCAGGGATGAAATTTTGATTGTACCCCATCATACCAAGAAACACTTGGACCTCTTGTAGGCTTGTGGGGGGCTGCATCTTGTCAATGGCTTCCACCTTATTATTCATAAGGCATATTCCAGTTTGGGTGACCTTGTGGCACAAGAATTCAAGTTGCTCCTTGAAAAAGGAGCATTTATAGGGTTTGAGTTTCAGGCCTGCCTCCCAAATTTTGAGGAAGAAAGCTTTGAGATAATTCAAACGGTTGGTGGAGGTGGAGCTGAACACAGTAATATAATCAAGGTATATGAGGATTCAGGAGAGCTTCAAATCTTGCAGGATGGAGTCCATAGCCTGTTGAAATGTAGCAGGGGCATTGCAGAGTCCTTGGGGAATACAAGTGGGTTCAAAAAGACCTTCCAAAGTGATAAGTGCAGCCTTTTCTCTATCTTCAGGAGAAAAGTCAACCTGTCAGTATACTGAGGCTAGATCTATAGCTGAGAAAAACTTTGATCCCCCTAATTGTCTAAGTGCATCATCTATTCTAGGCAGAGGATAAGAGTCCTTTTTGGTGAGCAAGTTCAGGCGGCAGTAATCCATCACAATGTGGTGGCCTCCATCCTTCTTTTTGAGGATTAATAAGGGGGAGGCCCAAGGGCTCTGAGAGGGAGCCAAGAGTCCAGCGTCCAAGAGCTGCTTAAGTTCCTTAGAGACCTGAGCATCTTCTACCCTGCTGCAGCGGTAAGGTTTGGCACAAAAGGACGGGGCATCACCCATATCTATCTGATGGATAATCCCCTTTACTAGACCATATTTGATGGGTACAGAGGCAAATATATCCTTAAACTGGTCTAGCAGTTCCAGAACATCTTTTTGTTGAATGGGTGACAATTGTGGGAAGTCTGCGGTAGTGAACAGGGAGAGAACCTGAGGGTCTCCTTCAGACAAGTTGAAATCACTAAATGTTCCAAAGGGTTAGAGGGACGCCACTTGCTCTGAACTTAATATGCAACCATGTCCAACAAACTGGCCCTTGGTCACCTGCATAGGCAGGGCGGTCAGGTTAGCCAACAGCAGCTGTACATGCTCCTTATGAGTTTGGTCAAAAAACCCAGGGCATAACTGAGGCTCTTTACAACTTAATGAACCAGGTGAATATAGCTCCAGAAATAATTTTTCAGGAAGTTTGTAGGATATCTGGGAGTCTATAATCACTTGGGAGCCTGGGGGGGATGGTAATAGCTGCGGGGGCAAGAAGAGGTACACCTTCTTCTGCAGGACAGGAAGGAGGAGGGGGAAACATATTGGAAGAATGAGTCCTGTACTTGAGTGAGAAGATACCAGTGAGGTACTCAAGTGCACATGTCTTAAGATGTTTACCCAGAAGACACGGGGGTTCTTCAAAGATTAGATGGATCTCATACCCTAAGAGAAATGGGTACCCATCTCAAAGGTTCACAATCACATTGTACTCTTGAAGGAATTGTATACCAACCAGGAGATTGTAACTTTCTTTTTTGAGGACAACAGCAGGGGATTCAATAAGGAGCTTCCCAAACCTCATTGGTAGGGCAGAGTAGGCACCAATGGCTTGAGTTTAGGCCATGCCATCTGTGCCATATGATTGAGTATAGTTGAGGTCAGGAGCCAGCTTAAGTTTTTTATTAACTTGGATGATACCACATTGAATGGAGAGCCCAATTCCAAGATAGCCTTGATCTTAACCTTTTGGATTGATACTTACACACAAGTAGTATCTTTCCCAAAGGGGGGGTAAGACAGCCAGCACATCCTGAGCTTCCTCCAATCCCTTCTCCCATTTGGCCAGCATGCATCATAAGGCAGAAATTTCCTTATACACAGTCTGAAAGGGGAGAGATACAGTCAAATTCTGAAAGAGAACTTCTGCTAGTTTAGAAGCCTCTTCAAAGGAATCTACCAAGACAGGCGGACAATGAGCCTGAGCCAAGTAAGAACAAGCCACTATAGCCTTAGCTTCATTCACAGATGGGCGAGTTGTAGTTGTGGTTTTCCCTGACGTAGCTTGTAAGGGACAAAGACTGTCTCCGGGACTGCCAGCACTGAGTAGTCATAACCATCAGACTCATCACAGTCAGAGTCCTCAGGTTTAGATTCACTGGAGATTTATAGAACAAGTGAAGGATAGTCAGGCCAGCCAAGGGGGAAGATTCCTTGTCAGAAGGGGGATCAGGAGGAGACAGGGGAGATTGGTTAGCAGAGAGCATCTCCGCCTCTAATCTGACATCTCTTTTCCTGCCTGCTCCTTTGGGTTGCAACCCTTTACCCAAGGATTGGTGCAGGTACGTGAGTGATGCCCTATTTGACCACAGTTATGGCATCCTTGTCTCTTAGATTGCCCACTTGAGCCTAGGGTCATAATGTGTGGATTGCAGGAGGTAGTTCCTGCATTGTTGGCCTTATTTTTGTGCACTACAGTACCCCCATGGGTCAAGTGCATTTCCTGCAAAAGGGTCTTGATACTCTTCATTAAAGTAAGGGAAGCTTTGTGAGCCTTGAAGTGCAGACTTAGGAGTTGATTCAATTTCAAAGCGTTTAAACATGCTGTGTACACTTCCTGGGGAGTTAATTGGCAACTGGTGATCAACTGTTGTCCTTCAATGTAGAAACAATTGGCAAGCTCAGCCAAGGTTTCTTTGGGCTTGAATAAAATATGCATAAACACATCTTTCTTGACTATCAAGCTGAGATCTCTCCAAATTCTTCAATTAGGAGCCGCCTCATGTCCTCCCAAGTGACAATAGAAGGGAGTTCAGGGACCACAACTTCTTGGCACATGGGATGCAGGCAGGTAAGAATATGTTCCTTCTTAATTTCATCAGTGGCCCTGTACATTGCCGTCTTGTAAATTGTCAGAAAGGCAGCAATGGTAGAGGTTTTAGGATCAAATATCTGTTTGAACAAAGGCTTATAATTGGGGTCAATAGACAAGGAGGTGGATCTGCTGTTGTCACCTGGTTTGAGGAAGCTCATGTGGGGATTGACCTCAAACTCAGAATCAGCAGCAGGCTGTCTGGCCCAGAGGAGTCAAAGGCTTTCCTCTAGGGTATCCAAGGTAGAGCTTTTCTGTCCACTAATATCTTTACGGTGGTGGCAGCAGCTCCAAATTTGTCAATCTTAATCTGTTGCACTAATAGAGTGCCAGCAATTCCATTGAGGCAAGTAGTCAGGGAAGTGGTCTGAGCAACCAAGGGGATGAACTGTCCATTCATTGTCTCGGTGAAACAAGAGAGGGTTTATACCTCTCTCTCCAATGTGTCCTGCCTATCAGCTCATCATTTGTTACTTCCGCTAGCTGATACAGGGCAAGGGCACAGTTGACCCAGGGTTGGCCTTCCAGGCCAGGGCAACAACCATGATTGCCATGAACAGGAGTACTAGCAACTTAAGCTTCCTCTTTACTTTCAGATTCAGAAGACAAATCATCAGGATTAGAGAGGCTTTGCCTCAAGTACTCAATTTCTCCTTGCAAGGTAGCTACTTGGTTGGTGAGCAAAGCAATGCAAGGGTAAGGCATATGCTCTATTGGAGTAGGGGTTTGAACAGCAGATTGACACAAAGTGATAGCCTTGAGCTCCTCTATGGCTTCCCATACCTTGGCTTCAAAGTCAGATGGGACCTCAACAGGAGGAGCAGGAGGAGTCACTTTGATGGATGCTACTCTATCATTCACATAATTTTGTACTTGGTAAAGAGTGTTGCCTAGTGCAGCCTTATCCAGATCATATTGATGCTGTAGATGCCGGCCCCAAGTATTGACATGAGTCCCAATCAATTCAAGCTGATAATTAATATGTTTTCAAAATTGGTTAAGTTTTCTAACCAGAGCCTCAAAGTCCTGGCAATGCTTTAGCAGAGAGCCTCAATTTGTCCACGCCATGCTGCTTGATGCTCATAAAATTTGCACAGTTGATCCTTGATATATCCAGGGAGCAAGAAATGAAGGGAATTCAGTGAGGAGGTTAGGTACTTCTGGGAGGCCAGCAAGCCTTGCTGGTTATCCAAAATACATGAAAAGAGGCTGTGGGACCATTCTTGATATGCCATATTTTGAGCATGGTTGTTTGAGACAGCGGTGGCTACAGCATTTAAAAGCTGGTTCTGGAATCCTAGTGCAGGTTGATGGTGAACCAGGGCGGGTTGGATAAACTGGTTGACTAAAACACCAATTATATCCATGGACTCCATCAGTGCAGGGGGAGACCAAAGTCCAAGAGAAAAAAGTACAGGTCTTTGGAAGCGTACCCGGGACAGAGACCAGGGATAGTGTGTATTGCCACAGTGCCTGAGTGGAGGAGAGAGCGAGCAGCAGCACAAGCTTGTTTTTAGTTGAGAGAGAAAGCTGGAAGAGGGCTTAAGCGGTCCTGGGGGACAGCACCAGTACCATGGGAGTTGAGGGGGCATCAGTGATGTCTTCTTTTAGAGGAGGACTAGAAACTTTAGGTTGTTTGGGTACTTCAGAAACAAAGGGAGAAGGGCCAGAGAATGCACGTGGAAGCAGGGTAACCAAGAGGCTTGCAGCCCCTGTAGTGAGCACCATTTTGTTGTGTTTGGCTCCTGGGGACAATATCCAGGAGGACACAGCGGGAAATCTTTATAGCAAAAGATTTGAGGTTCAAAGCTAGCCTTGGGTTAGCCTTCAGGGCAAAATTAAGGGCATGTACCTTAATTTCCTGGAACACAAGATGTGAAAGTCCTTTTGGAAAAAAGAAAAGGAAAAATCTTGAAGAATACTAAAGCCAACACAAATGTGGATAAACTTGTCTTTATTAGGAGAGATGATTCTACTTAAATATTAGACAAATGACAGTGATCACTCATTAGAAAGACAGAGTGGCTGAGGGGGTCACATTGGGATGAGGTCATACTAGGATCAGACAAGGGCATGTATGGTATTCCTTAATGGGTGGAGATTGAATCAGACCCATTTACAGAAGGCAAGTAATTCCCAAAATTGAAAGCAAAACCAACTAAATATTTGCACATATCAATATTCAAAGGCCATATTGAAATGGCATTAACAGCGCAATTTACAACATTCACCTTAAATCACCTGTCCTCTTATCAAGGAAGACATTGCAGACCCACCTATTGTCCCCACTGTATTGAACCTCAGAAATGGTCTCTTTCTATTAGCCTACCCCATGGGTACCCCTGACTTAGAAAAAGTCATGGCAGTAGCCCTTGGAATAGCCTGTTAAGGAGCCATTCCTTGCCTCCAGCTACAGTTCAATCAAGCAGAATACTACAAGATGATTGTGGCTTTGAAATTTCCACAATATCTCCTTGCAACAACTGGTTCTGCTGAGCATCTACTGTCATCCTTTGTGCAGCCTGCCTTACCCCATCATCAAATGGTGTTGGGGCTTTATGTTCAAAAAAATTTGTCCCTGAAAGCTGCCATCACTAATTACTGGGATCAGTTTGCTGCATACCAGAAGTAGATCCACTCCCTTTTTTCCTTGGTATCTGAAAATCAATGTGACTCTGTCACCTCCCAAAACTGCTTGGTTAATTTCATCAAAAAGATATTCCAGTCTATCCCCAATACGTCAGGGAGTGTCTACATGAGTTCCACCAGCTAGAACAGCCCTGGCAAACCCAAGTAAATTCCACCTTGAATGCCTATCTTACCAATTTTGAGCAACTTGTGCAACAGCTCAATGCGTTCAGTGCTTACTAATAAAATCAATTACAACAAGTATCAGACCTTGTTGCTAGAGGCCTTTGCAAGCTCAGTGAAGAATTTGATCAAGAAAGGGTAGCCACCGCCGCTGCCATTGCCATTGCCAAACTCCAAACTCAAGTAAATGAGTTGTACACACCCAAGACAGATGTTCCTCCTTCTCCCCCATCTGAGAATCTGATGGATAGAAAAAATAAACTATGGGACGCCATTCAAGAGCTACAAGCGTTTATTTCAGTCAGGAACACCCTGCAGAGTTACTACAGCCAGATCCTCAGGTGCTTGTTTTGACAACTCAACTTGCTGAGTTACAGCAAGAGGTTGCTGCCCTACACAAGATGATGGTAACTGCTTCTAGTCCAGCTGAGGTTGTTGATAAAGATAGCTGCTACCCAGGACTTCCAGGAACCCCCTTAATCCAGTGTGATAGAGAATTGATTGCTCTAGCCAATGAAATGGACCATCTGAAACAAGATCACTCCAGCCTTGACAAAGACGTGCAATAAATGAGTGAGTTATTTGATTTGGTAAACAACAGATTCACCCCTTGCATCTCAGTGGGTTCTTCTCTGAACTCCTGACTGGCCAAGATTTCCACTGTAGTAACAACACATGTTCAACGTCTGAACATTACTGAGCAAGAGACCATCTTAGTCAATAATACGGGTGCCCACACTTCTGAGACCTTGACTACTTTTGAAGAGAGTGTTTGTCAGCTGTGGGCCAGGAGCCCCCCTCTGGAACTAAAACAGAATTCTCCCCGCACATAAATGTACTCAATAGTAACAATGGTGGCCCTAATCCCAAAGTACACTTTAAACCTACCTTTAAGCAAGGCTTTGACCCAAAAACATCCACCATTGCAGCATTCTGGACCATATAAAAAAACAGCCGTGCAAAAAACCTCTGATGAGGTTAAGAAGGAGCACATTATAACCTGCCTGCACACATCCTATCAGGAGGTAGTAGTAACAGAACTGCCCACCATTGATAATTGGGAAGAGTTGAAACAGCTTCTGATCAATGAGTTTAGTGGCAACCTTAGTTTAAAAGTGAAGAAGGACACTTTCATGTACATTGCATTCAAATCCAAGGAGACTCTGGCCAAATTTGCAGACAGATTCTACATGAAAGGACATCAGTTGATAACTAGCAGACAGCTGACAGCACATGAAACTTACATGGCTTGCTCTCAAGTGCTCAAAGTTAATCAACTTCTGTTCCTCCACTTTAAAGCTCACAAGGCCATGCTTTCCTCTATGAAGAGAATAAAGACGCTGTTGCAAGATATGCAACTTACCCACTCTGGAGACATTGTGTGTGAGAATCAAGCTGCCTCTAATTCTGGTTCTTCTTTCCGTGGCCCTTGCATCCTCACTATGAACTCCCAGAATCCTCCTAGGCGCCAAGGTTGCCATAACTGCGGTCAGATAGTTTACCGCTCTTGAGTCTGTACCAATTCTTGGGTTAAAGGAGCTGATCCCAAGGTGCAGGCGGGAAAAGAACAGTCAACCTAAAGGCAGAGACGCTCCTGTTGAAAATCCTTCCCATTCTCCTCCAATTCCCCCCTCCATAGCAGACTCTGACCTGCCAACACTGAGGCTCCTCTCATTCTGCTTCTGTTCCATGATATCTCTGATGATTCTGACATAGATAATTCAGACATTGAAAATTCTGACGCCTATGTATATTCAGTTCTTGCAGTTCCCAATACCATCACAGTCCCTTACAAGATACAATATGGGAAAACTACAACAACTACCAAGCCTCTGCCTGAAATCAAAGAGATTGTCTCTTGCCCTTACCTCACTCAATTTAAGAGGTTTCATGTACTTGTAGAATCCTCTGAGAAAGCTGCTGAAGTAGCTGATGCTGTTTTTAAGAATTTTTCAGTCTTGTTTCCTTTCCAGACTGTCTATAAAGAGTTTCTAGGCTTGAGGTGCATGATCAAAAAGTGGAACAAAGAACTAGCAGAAGCCCAAGATATCCTGGTCATCCTCCCACCCTTTAGTTGTACTTCTACTTGTGTAGAGATATCCATCCAAAAGGTGAAGATCAAGGGCGTCTTGGACACTGGGTCTCCTGTTAATGTTGTTTCCTCAAATCTTGTTAAGAAGCTTAAATTTGTCCCAGACCTTAATTACCACCAGTTGTATGGTACCACTGGATTGTCCATTACTTGCACTATAGGGGCCTATTCCGCCTTCTCTATGCGGTTTGGCAAACTACTCTTGGCCGCGCCTGCTGTTGTCTTGGAGAATGAGAGTTACAACCTCCTAGTTGGTACTCAATTCCTTAGGGAATACAATGGTATCATCAACTTGAAGGATGGTTACCTCTCTATCTTAGGGTACAGAGTCCCTCTGATCTTTGAAGAGCCTGTTAAAGTCCCAGGGAAGCACCTCAAGACGTGCGCCTTAGAGTACCCTACTAGTATCTTCACATTAAAATACTGTACCCACTCAACCAAAATGAAGTGCCCTCCTATGGCCTGCCCTGCGTCTGAAGGGATTCCGCTCCTGGCAACTTCTGCTGTGACCATTCACCCTGGCTCTCAAGCCATCCTGGACTCTCAGATATTGTATGAGTTGCCTGAACGCATGTTCTTAGAGTTGTACTATCCTCTTTTGTTAGGTTTCAATGAACATTACCTCTGCCCAGGAATCTTAGATGTCTCTCACAAAGATCCTGTCCAAATGCTGGTAATCAACTTAACTGCTCTCCCCATAAATGTGTCTAGAGATCAGGTTATTGGCTATGGCAATTTGCTGAATGCTCCTGATGTTCTATCTCTACATCCCTTTGGTACTTTCCAGGACTTTAACTTACCTGAAGACAAGCCCCATGTCATATATTTTTTACTGTGAAAGACTTCCTGCAACTGTTCCTGGTCCAACAGAAGGAGGTGCTTGACCTGTTAGATCAGTTTTCAGATATCTTTGATAAAGATAGAGCAGATTATGATCTATCTAAAAGAGTAATTCATCAGATTGATACTAGCAACGCTCCCCCTTTTGAGAGAAACCTTACCGCTGCAGTTGAGTAGAGGACTCTCAGGTATCTAAGGAGCTCAAACAACTATTAGATGGTGGATTACTTGCTCCTTCCCAAAGTCCATCATACTCCCCTTTGCACATAATGAAGAAGAAAAATGGAGGTCACTGCATTGTGATAGATTATTGATGGTTAAATTCCTTAACTAAGATGGATTCCTACCCCTTTCTGTGTGTTGATGATGCTCTCTGCTACCTTTGAGGCTCTAAGCTCTTCTCTGCTATGGATTTGGCATCTGGGTACTGGAAAGTTAACCTCCCCCCTGAAGATAGACAAAATTCTGCACTTATCACCTCAGAAGAACTTTTTGAGCCTATATGTATGCCACAAGTACTCTGCAGTTCCCTGGCTACCTTCCAACAATCCATGGACTTCATTATTTGTGATATGAAGTTGTTGTGTGTCCTAGTATACTTGGATGGTATAATAGTTTTCAGCGCTACCTTCACCAATCACCTGGCTCATCTCAAAGAGGTGTTCATAAAGATTCAAGAAGCTGGCCTTAAACTGAAGTCATTCAAGTGTGCTTTCTTCAAGGAACGTCTGGAATTCTTGGGCCATGAAGTAACCCAAACTGGGATTTGCCCAACAACCAAGAAAGTTGAGGCCATTGAAAAAATGCTTTCACCCACCAACCTGCAAGAGTTACAAGTCTTTCTGGGAATGATAGGTTTCTACAGACAGTTCATCCCTGATTTTACTGACACTAGAGAGCCTTTGGTAGAACTGTTACTAATGTCCCTTTTGAGTGGACCACTAGTCAGCAGCAAGCCTTTGAGACCCTTAAGCAAAAACTCAAAGAGACGCCAATCCTAGTATATCCTGACTATGATAAGGAATTCATCCTGTACACCAACGCTAGCAATCTAGCTATTGGAGCCATTCTGGCGCAACTGGACAATGAAGGTGTAGACCATCCTGTGGCTTACACTTCCTGTGTGCTAAACAAACATGAGAAGTGCTATAGTGTCACAGAGAAGGAGTGTCTTGCCGTGTTGCATGCAGTCAAGCAGTTTCATCACTATGTATATGGTACCCACTTCACAGTTGTCACTGATCACTCTTTGCTTAAGTGGTTACAACAGCTGAAGGAGCCTGAAAGGCGCCTAGCTAGATGAGCCCTACGTCTTCAAGGCTACAGCTTCACTGTGCTCCATTGCCCTGGGATTCAACACCATAACACTGATGGGCTCTCCAGAATGCCCATTCTTGCTTTACATCCTGTAGAGTCCAATTGGTTATACAAACTAATTGGTTACCCTTATTCTTGGGAAAGTGAGACAGAAGAGGTACAACTGGCCTTGTCCAAGCTATTCAAAGATACCCTCATACGCAACAATCAGCTCTTCAAGAAGGTACAAGACCAGTATCTGCCTTATGTATGACCCAGCCTTTGCCTCTTGTTGGTGTCACAAGCTCATAAAGAGACTGGGCATGGAGGCATTGTCAAGACCTTTGACTGGCTTCAGAAGAACTACTTCTGGGAGAACCTTTGCCTGCTGAACCCAGACATTATTGCTAGTTGTCATGACTGCCAGCTCCAACAACACCAAGCTGCCTCTCATGAATTCAAGCTAGTCCCCCCTCAACATGCCTTTCAAACTGTCAGCATTGACGCCGTAGGGCCTCTCCCCCGCTCTTGCTCAGGTTGCCGCTTTATCCTGATTGCTGTTGATCATTTCAGCAACTGGATGGAAGCTTGCCCTATCAAGGACATCCCTGCAAAGACAACTGCCGCCTTCCTGCTGCAAGATGTATTCTATTGCCATGGCTGCCCTCAAGTGTTTTTTTAGACAATGGAAATAACTTCAATGCTAAGTTGGTGAGTTTTGTTTTCAAGGCCTTGGTGTTGCAACCAAGTTTCCAGCCTTGCCTGCTAACGTATCTCACAATACACAGGGGGCGCTCAATGAGTTGCCCCTTGACGTATCTAACATTATGAGCTAATCTGATGGTAATGTCAAATGGCAGGTACTTCATCCTAATTAGAAGCGCTGCCAATTTGACTTGCTGATCCCCACACAAGTTATTCCTTGGCTCCAAACCTTACATGAAACTTCCCACTATGCCACCCCCTTGTGGCATTGTGGCTTTCCCCTTATGGTATATTAATCACAATATTCTACAATAAACAAGACCTTATTCCTATTATCCTGTCCTTTCCTATTGGACTGTTGTCTTCCCCAATTCCAGTACTGAACCCTCATTGGTTCAGTTGCAACAGTGGTAGCAGAAGTAGGTTACAACCTATTTTAAAAACAAAATTCCCCCCAAGAAAGGACAGAGTACGGGCTGTATGGCTACTCCACAACAAAAGATGTTCCTTCCAATCCCCAAGGGGTCATTCCCAAAGGATATGTCATCTATCAAGACCAGTTAGTTCTCACTAGCGTATACAATTGGCTCCGCCTCAGGCAGCGTGACGCCAGCATCACCCTGCTACAGTTGGACTTATCCCAACATATGCTCAACTTTCAACTAGAGTCCTTCACTGGCGGTGTCAAAGGAGCTGACATTGTCAGTTGGTTCCAGTCCACTGAAACGCACCTTTGTATCTGTCAGGTTCCTGAGTTCATGTGGGTTGCCACCGCATCTGGTTGCCTTACAGGGCCCGCCGCTGTGTGGTTCACCAACTGGGCCAGCCAGAAGTTTGACGTCACCTGGGCAACATTTTGAGACGCCGCCAAGTCCCAATATAGTGAAACCTTCTCTCCCATCATCTTGGGAACTCCCCTCTTAGCCATTAAGCAGACTGGTTCCGTCCCTGAGTATCTCGCTGCGTGGCAACAAGCCCTGGCTGCCGCCCTCAAAGCAGTGACCAATGGGAACGCCATGTTGCTCACCCTCATTATTAATGGGTTAAAACCCTATATCTGCAAATGGGTTCCCGTTGGTTGCTGCACCTCTATTGACAACTGTTATAAAGTCATTGTAGAGGCCAACAACCAGGCTTCAATGGGCTTCTGCCGCACCAACAATGCTCTGTCCCAGCCACGTTCTACAGTTAACAGTGGCCAAGGTCAAGTGGGCCGTTGCCAACCTTGTCAACAAGAATGTGCAACTAAGCACCCCCGCAAGGGGGAGCTCCAGCTAGCGCTAATCAAGGATCAGGGAAAAGCCTAGGGGTTGTAGCAACAAGAGGCCTTACAACCCTGACTGACCCGTCCTATCAGCCCTTGCCTGCAAAGAACTCCCGCAACTACAATCTTCACGAGGTCAAAACTCTGGACGTCTTTCAGGTCCATAGTGATGACCCTATGTTGCAAGCCACCCACTCCTCAAATAAAGTAACACACTTGTCCTATCCCTTCTGTTTCCGTGGTGACACCCACAAGCTACTGGTAGATACCGGGGCCAATCACACCATGGTAGATCAAGTGTTTGCTGACTCCCAAGAATTAGATTTAGTACCCAGCAGATTCAAAGCAGTACATGTAGCTGATTCCCGCAGAATTGCCATCACCCACAAGAAGGTACCCTTCTCCGTAAGAATGGGGAACATCCTGGTTAAACTCTCTGGGCCAATCATGGCAGGCCTCAACTGGCTCCAACATAACTGCCCCTACATTGACTGGGATACCTCTGTCATCACCCTCAATAGAAACGGGGTAGGGTTCCAGATCTACCCCATGGAAATAAACAAACTACTACACGACACTGTGTTTGTCAGAATGACGGAAACAGGCACATATGATTTCAAGGGGGGAAACTTGACTTTAACCAATGCTCAGTCAAAGTTATCTGTGCAGAACCATCTGCAGTCCCTCCCTTGTCAACATCACCACTACCAGCACTAGCTGCACTCCTCAAGGAGTACAAGGACGTATTCAGTGAAACACTCAAACAACTACCTCCGCCCTGGGAGATCCAGCACACTGTACAACTTCAAGGATTGTTACCTAAAGCACAACCATTATATTGTCTCACACCAAAGGATGATGAGACCCTCTGCCAGCACCTTGTGGACGCGCTTGATAAGGGCTTTATTTGCCCCTTGCTCTCTCCATACGGAGCAGCAGTCTTCTTTGTAGCCAAGAAGGATGGGTCCCTTTGCCTGATCACAGACTACCGCGCCCTAAATGAGGTGACAGTTAAAAATAAATACCCCCTGCTGCTGATTGACAACCTGTTTGATACACTTGCAGGCGCAAAGGTCTTTAGCAAGATTGATCTCATTGTGGGGTACAACCAGGTCCGCATTGCACCAGGGGATGAGGCAAAAACTGCCTTCTGCACATGCTACAGGTCATTCAAGTGTTGTGTCATGAACTTTGGAATGACCAACGCTCCCTCCACCTTTGCCATGTTGATGAACAAAGCCTTTGAGGAATTGATTGGAAAGTGTGTGGTGGTGTACCTTGACAACATTATTGTCTTCAGTCAAGATCAAACCACAAACCTCCAACACCTCTGTGCTGTCCTCAACACCCTTTGGGAAAACCAGCTAAAAGCTAAACCCTCCAAATGTGAGTTCCTCAAGTCAGAGTTATTATTCCTTGGGCACATCATCTCTGCCCAAGGGATAAAGCCCAACCCTGCCAAAATCAAGGCAATCACCAGCATGCTGCCTCTCACTGATGTGGGCCAGGTGTGTACCTTCTTAGGCATGATTGCCTATGTACGCAAGTTCATCCCCAATTGTGGGGAACTAATTGCACCTCTAACTGAGCTCCTCAATACCAAACAGCACTTCCATTGGACCCCACCAGAGATCAAGCCTTCAAGACGTTGAAGCAAAGGCTCACAACAGCACCAGTACTGCAGTTCCCCAATCAGAACCAACAGTACAAACTTGAGACTGACGCCTCTGACAGGGCCATAGGGGACGTGCTAAGGGTAGGAACTGACAATGGCATCTTCCTTCCCGTAGCATATGAATCCAGGAAGCTCACTGACTTAGAACAACATTACCCCATCCATGATAAAGAGTTGGCAGTCATTGTACACTGCGTTGAGATGTGGCGTTGTTACCTGGAAGGTGCAACCTTCCCACCCCGCGTTCTGACGGACCATAAGTCACTTCAATACTTCAACACACAGTCTCATTTAACACGCCGCCAGGCAGGATGGGTTAAGCGTCTATCCCCCTATCAATTATGCATCAAATACAAGCCTGGAAAGGAACTTGTCACAGCCAACACTCTTTCACAACTCTACGTAGTGTCCATCACTGGGGACAATGGCTTGGACCCAGACTAGCCCATGCTCTATCTGTGCCCTGAGGCAACCCGCTATGAGGGCCTTAACTTGGTCACCATCTCCAAGCTGAAGGACAACAAGAGTCAGTTCACCATCAATGCTGATAATGTCTGCCGCCGGGCAGAGACAGGTGAGAAGATGCTGTAAATTCCTTCCACACAACAAGGGGACACCATCTTGCACTACCACCAAACCTTGGGTCACATCAGAGGGCGTAACCTCTTTGAGATTATGAAACATAAGGTCTGGTGGCCACGCATGCGTCAAGACATCTTGGACCTCCTTGAGACGTGTGTATTGTGTGAAAAGAATACATCCAAACCTGCACCTCTCAAGTCTGTCCTACCCATCATGGCCATGGAACCCTTCAAACAGTGGGCCCTCAACATTGTGGGACCGCTTCCTGAAGACAGACTGGGTAAGAAGTATATTATCACCGCCATTGACTACTTCACTTGCTGGCCAGTGGCCTGGGCAACAACCAACCACACTGCCACCACTGTTACCCGCTTTATTGGCAAGGAGATTGTGGCTCGCTTTGGGCGCCCCAAACGTCTCATCACAGATGGCGGGCCAGAACTTGTTGAGCACATTGTGAAGGCTTACTGCGTCAAGAATGTGCTCCAACATATAGTCACGACCCCTTACCACCTGCAAGCCAATGGACGCGTGGAACAGTTAAATGGCTCCCTGGTCCAACTGATTGCCAAGCTCTTGCAAGAGCACCCTAACACTGCGTGGACTGAACACCTTCCTACTGCCCTACTGATCCTGCGAGCAAGAATCAACAGGGGCACTGGGTTCAGCCCTAACACCCTGGCCTTTGGAACACCTGACGGTCTGACAGGGGTTGAACAGGGGAAACTACAGTCCAAGGTTCCCAGCAAGCCCCCCTAGTGCCAACCCCCTCCCTAGACCAATGGCGTGCCAAAGCCTGGGAAATTAAACACAAGCAGATTGCGGGAGGGACAAAACACCTCAAAGCTAGATACACCGTAGGTGACCCCGTCTACACCTTCAATCCCAATTTTGCCAAATTAGAACCCAACCACCTAGGGCCCTTAAAGGTAGCTGCTGTCTATGATAACCACACCTACCAACTTGAGGATGCCCAGGGAAACACCAAGAAACTTCATCACAATTGCTTGCGCCCCTGCTGTGCCATCCCCACACAAAGGCTGTTTGTGCGGACTTTCCCAGACCTTCCGCAGACTCCAGTCCTGGTGTCTGACAACAAGCAGGGGGCAAGGGGGTGTTGCAACCAAGTTTACAGCCTTGCCTGCTAACGTATCTCACAATACACAGGGGGCGCTCAATGAGTTGCCCCTTGATGTATCTAACATTATGAGCTAATCTGATGGCAATGTCAAATGGCAGGTACTTCATCCTAATTAGGAGCGCTGCCAATTTGACTTGCTGATCCCCGCACAAGTTATTCCTTTGCTCCAAACCTTACATGGAACTTCCCACTATGCCTCCCCCTTGTGGCCTTGTGGCTTTCCCCTTATGGTATATTAATCACAATATTCTACAATAAACAAGACCTTATTCTTATTATCCTGTCCTTTTCTATTAGACTGTTGTCTTCCCCAATTCTAGCACTGAACCCTCATTGGTTCAGTTGCAACATTGGGGTCTCACTAATCCTTCTCTGCCCTCTATAATCCTTCTACCAATGGAGCAGTTAAGCGTGTAAATTTGACTTTGGTCTCTATCATGAGAAAACTCACTTACTCTGACGCTGCCAACTGGGATCTATACTTACCCACTGTTCTCTTTGCCTATTGCCTTAGCAAACATTGTGTCACCAGGTATTCCCCTTTTGCTATGCTGTATGGGCGGAGGCCACCACTCCTTTTCTCCTGGGAGCCCCCTACTCTCCTCTGATAAGGCTATGAACCCTGATGACCATATCAAAGACCTAGTTAACCACATAATTGACATACAGGCCAAAGTGTATACCTCTGCATATAAGACCAAGATGCTCAAGATTTCTCTGACAATACTGGACAATCCCTTTGCCTGAGTTCAACATTGGGGACTATGCTCTCTACTATCAACATAAAGTAGGAGGACACGCTTGCAAGCCAGATATGTTATAGGTTAGGCCTCTAGAAGTGACCTTCAAACAAGGGTCAGAGTACACTGTGAAACTCCTCTCTAGTGGTCATTCATTTGCCCAAGTACATGCCAAATTTCTCTGCAAGTGCTACCCTCCTAAGGCCTATCTAGACAGGGGCAATGTTGTGAATGCCATCATTCACCATGTTTTGATTTTGATTTTGAAAGTTTATTTTGAGGAAAAATTGCTTGATTTTGCTTTCTCTCCTTAAAATGAGTCTGTTTCCAAACTGGGGAGTTCAATTGTTTGGCTTTAAAATTTCTGCAACTCACTTGCATCACTAATGCTGGTGGCAAGTGATCCTACTGTCCATGTACCTTTTTGTGGTAAATCTCCACAGTATATATTTTATTTCACTATCATCAATAAAAATTAAGTTCTGTTGTAACTGTGCTGTTATAGCAGAGTTACAAGGGGGAAATATTTAGAACTAGATCATAATCTTTATTAGGAGATAGTGATCATATAGTCATTGTGAATCAAGGATAACAGGGACATGATTCTGTTGATTATACAGTTGGATGGCAAAGGGGTGGCTTGATCCTGATAATGATTCAAGCTCCAAAACAAGGTATCCACCATAAAGAATCATCATCTGTTCATTTTAAAGGATTCGGTAATTTGAGTTAACTTCCTAGTTTGGTTACAGGTCACCAGAAGGTCAGATTGCGGGTTACAAACCTGCTTAGTTGGAACCTTGCTGGCGGGTCAAGCTTGCTGTTTTGACACCCCCCAGCTGAAGTTTGGCCTCATCAGGAGGTAGGTTGTCAGGGAGGTTGTCAGGAGCCCGGGAGCCATACTAGACTAAATGTTGTTCAGTTGCTGGCAAGATGGTTTCTTGTTGCTTCTGCTGGGCCTTGCAGGGTCTCAGTCAATCATGATGAAGAACCTTATCTTGTCTGTGTTTGCCAAGTCCCTGAACTAGTTAAGTGTTTTTTGTTTACCTTTAGGATTGTGGTGGGTCCTACTTTTTCAGGCTGAAGCTTGCTTTGTCTGTGTTTAGCACCCAGACTTCATTGCTGACTCTGTGTCTGTTTTTTATGAGGATGAACGTCTTTTGTAGTTGTGTCTCTTCCCTTTCTAACTAGTCACTGTTGGCTTGCACTACTTGAGGTGCTGTTCAGGGAGGAACTGTGATAGGTATTTCTAGCTTTGGCCCCAAAAGGGCCAGGATAATATTAGGTTGTGTGCCATAGACAAGTTTGAAAAGACTCTTCCCAGTGAATCTGTTCACACAAGTACAGTACACAAGAAGAACAGTTGATAGCTGATTATGTCAGTCCTCAGGTCTCCCGGCAGTGAGTTTTGCAAGGTCTTGTACTAGACTGCCATTTGGCTGCTCTCCATGTCCATTTGTCTGAGGATGGTAAGGTGTTGTCCTTGTGTTCTGGACCCTGTTCTTTGAAAGGTATAAATTTGTGTTTTTGGAGGTTAGTTCTTTGCCCCCATTAGTGATTAGCAGTTTTGGCTTTCCAAACTTGCTAATAATTTCTTTTCCTATGAAGCGCTACATGTTGTTACCCGTGTGTATCCTCACTGCTTGCGCCACTAGCCAGCAAGTGGCAAAACTGATGGCTGTGATGCTGTACTTCTTGTTGTTGTACTTGCCAGGAATAGGACCCACAATGTCTAGGAGCCATAGCTTGAAGGGCAGTTGAGAGAAGATGGGTAACACAGATTTAGGCGGGTTCTTGCTTCTTGAAAACTTATCATATACTTTGCACTGGTAAATGACTTCCTGAACGTCCTGGTAGAGGGTTGGCCACCAGGCCTTATGTTTAAGGAACTCATAAAGGTTTCTACTCTTTGTATGGCCAAGTCTCCATGGCAACGTAGGATAGTATCAACTCTTTGGTGTGTGGAATGTATAAGATAGTACTTACATCTGTCATTTTGTGGTGAAGTGTTCTGTATACATCAGTGAATTGGTGTTTTTTTATGATAACAGTCTCTTTGGTGATGTCTGTGATGCCTGGAGAGAAACCTTTGTCTTTGGTGTGGAGCACTAGGAGGGGCCAATCTGGGTCAAGACCATTTCCCCTCTTGTAGCTCTAACATATAGACAAGAGAGTGCATCTGCCATGGCAAGTTTAGGCCCAGGCTTGTACTGGATGAGCATATTAAAACGCTCCAGGACTTACATCCAAGATGTCTGATGTCTGGATAAATTAGCCTGTGTTTTGAAGTAGATGAGGAATTTGTGATCAGTCAAGGCAGTGAATTCCTCCTGGCATTACAGGTAGCAGCGCCACTTTACAAGGCAGTGTACAATTGCCAAAAGTTCCTTTCTGTGCATTGAATATTGGCACTTGCCATCTGTCAACTTGAAAGATTTGTAGGTCACTGGCAGGAAGTTACCATTGTTGTTTTTGATACGTAGAATGCCTCCAATGGAGGCATCAGAGGCATCTGTCTCCATTTGGTACTCTCCATTGTGTTTGGGTTACTGGAGGATAGTGCAGCTGTCAACTTCTCCTTCAGGCGCCAAAAACAAAAATCCCTTTGGGGGTCCATACAAACTTGAATTTAGCCCTAGTTATAGCTGATAAGGGAGCAGTCAGGATACCACAGTCAGGGATAGAGCAGCAGACGTAGGTGACCATTCCCAGGAATGTACAAAGCTTAGACATATCCTTTGGTAGCAGCATAATATGGGTCATTATTTTTTAGATTAATCTGTTTCCTATTAACTGTGCTACTTAACACTTTAGAATTTAGTTTTAATTTTCTTATCAATAAATTTAAATAATTATAAAAATTTTATCAAAATAAATCTTATTTAATCCTTATAATATAAAAACCTATATTAAATTAATTATTTTCTACTTACAGCTAAATTAAACTGTATTAAAAGCTAGTAACAATCTTATTTCATGTACCATTTTTCTTGAAAGCTGATTAGTAAAAAATGACATCATTCTAAAAAGAGAAACATAAAAATACAATAAAACTGATACAATGCTTTTTGTTGGAAATTAAATTGTTGCCTAAAATCTTAGCTTTTTTAAAAATATTTAATTTAAAATATAATAATTTTTGAATCCCTCTTTTTAAAAAGAGGGCAGACAGCTTTTTTGCATATTTAATAAATAAATATTAAATAATTTTGGATTTTTTTATAAAAAATCTAGTAAAAAGTTAAAAAAACTAAAACTAAAATTAAAACTAAACTTTTATTGAAATTTCAGTGATCTCATTTAGCATAAGTAATTTATTCTTAAGTTAGATTTTATAGAAAATATATAATAAGAACTTATAAGAGAGTAAAAGTTTTTCTTTTCAAATTCTTAAGTATTTAATATTAATAAAATGGCTTTATACAACTATTTAATAAAATTATATTTTTAACTGTATGCTAGAGATAATATGTATAAAAAATTCAAACATAAAAAAGAATGTATCAAAATCTTGCTTTATTTAATTAAATTTTATAAAGGTTGAAATTTATTTAAACTAAATAAAAAATGATCTTAGTCATTGTATCTATAAAAATAAGATACAACTTTAATTATACAAGCAAATATTTATATGTGATTAAAAATAACATTTTTGTTTTGATAGATTTAAGATATATAAAGTTCATTTTTTATGAACTGTTAAAAGTTACAATAAACTTAAGTTTATTTAAACAAAAGGTTTTTGAGTTGGTTACTAGAAGTAAGCTAAATAATAATTTATACTTTAAATTTAGTTTACTGATTAAAATATCATACTTTAAGAGTTAATTAGCATATTTTATTTCAAATAATAATTTTATAAGCTTACATTTAAAGCCGCTTCAAGATACTAAATTGGTATTGAAATATAACGTTGCAGCACAATTCCAAAAGCTGAGATTAAGGGCTTTCTAATGATACTAGTTTAAGCGAGATTGAAGTACTATTTGTTGAGATATCAACAGTTAACCAGAATATAAAAAGGGGTAAATAAACAATGATATCAGACTCCAGGGGTGATATTGATAAATTAAGGAGATAAGTTGGGGGTCAGTTGGGGATTTATGCCTGTAGTGCAAAAGCTCAGCTAACATGGTATTTAAAAAGCTCAACTTTACAGAAATTTACTTTACAATCCACACCTTTACTCCTCTCTGATAACTGCACATCTATTTCCAAGCAAGAACTGCCTGAACCAAGCCAAGGAACCCAACCACTGTCATTATGGAACCCATCAAGTTTGCACCTCAGATGACACCCTTCTTCTCACTGGGGGCTTCTACTAAGAGAGAAAGAATCTCTATGCTTAAACAAGCATTCCTTTTTACTGCTGGCAGTGATCTTAACAGCTTTGTTGAGCATTTCTTATTAAAAACAGAGTTTGGAAAAAGTACCTTCTTACCTGTCATACAAAATTCTAAGACAGATGATTTCCTTAACAACCTAAAGGAATTGATGTCAGAGTCCCCTGCCAAGCACCTTCCTTCCCTAAGAGCATTGGTTACATCAAGCTACAGTCTGAAAGAGCTTTGGGATTGTGGATTTAAAATGACAAAAAATGAGTATTCATATTCTAAAAAAATAAAAAATGCTAAAAAAGCATCATTAAATTCAAAAAATAAAAAAGGAAAAAATGATTCAGTAAAGAAAGAAAACATAAAAAATATTTTAAAACACATTAAAAAATTCATTCCCAACCAGCCAATCCACTAAAAAATCCCCTAGATTGATTTATGAAGAATTACAAAAAGAATTGAGTGAATACTCAACTAAAATAAAATACTCCTTATTGAAAACAAAAAAAGAAATTTATGAAGATATGAAAATAAAAAACAATATTTCTATTTCACTTTCCACTTTCTATAAGCTTATTCCTAATAATATAATTAAAAGCAAAAAGCAAACTGATATGTGTAACATTTGCAACTTAAAAAAATCATTAGAAATGAAGAAAAAGGATTTGAGTATAAAGAAGTTGCCATTGCCTAAATCTATTAAATAAAATTTGGAATCTATTGACCTACATGAAAAGTTTTATAAGCATCAAAATAAAGAATATATTAGTGATATAAATAATCTTGATAATAATTCATGTGTTATAGTAATAGACTATAAAGAAAACTTTAAAATAGGTGGGGGTCCTATAGAGACAAATAATTGTTTTTATGAGAAAATACCTATTTCTTTATTAGGATTTGCAATTGTTTTTAAAGAAAATGAGAAAATTAAATATGAGTATCATGACTTTTTATCTGAAATTTTATCTTTTGACTCTTTGTTTTCAGGTCAGTGTTTGATAAGTCTGCTTAAAAATAATAAATTTAAGAATATTAAAAATATTAAAGTTTGGACTGATAATGGTAATCATTTTAGATCTTATGAATTCTTATATTATCTTTTTAAAGATGTACCTAAAATTATAAAAGGAACAATTAAGTTTAATAGATTTGTTGAGTGTAATGGCAAAAGTATTGTTGATGGTCATTTTGGTGTATTATCTAAAATATTTAAACAAAAGGAAAATGAGATGTATATAAAAAATATAAATGATCTCAAAATGGTTTTTGAGAGAGAGGAAGAAGGAAAGGATTTATATGAGTCACTTGTAAATAATTCAGATGTTTCCCAAAAAACCTTTTTTACATCTATGATAGAAAATCTAGGCCTGAAAAAAGCTGGCTTGAAGTCAAAGCATTTTATGTTAATCTTTCATATTTCATGAAAGATGGTGAGCTGTATGTTTCACCTTTGACATTTGAGGATGTTAAGGAGTACTCCAAAATAAATTATTGTGCAAAGTTCTGCACAGATGACAGAGAAACAAAGAGAGCTGATACTACTAAAGAATTAGTAGGACATGTTCATGAAGTTGGACGCATAACAAAAACTTATATTTCACATAGGGTAAATAGTCTTTTAAATACAACAACTTTTTTTCTAAAAATAACTGAGAAATTAATTATATGAGCCAAAGATAGGGTAATAGCAATTATGGCTTTGGGGCTGCTATTAATCTCCCATGCAACTCATATATTTGATTCTTGGCTTATTAAAATAGAAAAAGGGTTTTTAGAAAAAATACAGTTAATAGAAATAAGATTTATTTTTATTATTTGTATATTTTACACCCTTAAACTTTTATTCAGTAAACTAAGCATTATATTAATGTTCAAAAAACATAAGTTTACGGCTTAAATGATACCAAAGAAGTTAAAAGTCTTTAAAATGCTTAAGCTAGCGCCTTGGCTTAATCTAACAAATAATGACCCATATGTATGGCCTGGATTTTCTGATGATCAGGTTTGATGCCATCTTTTGAGAAAATGTGTCCCAGGAAGGGCAACTGTTCCCAAAAGAATTGGCATTTTGAGGGTTTGGCTAACAGCTTGTGGTGTGCTAGGATGGCAAAACCGCCTCCAGGACCTTATGGTGTTGCTCCACTGAGGGGCTGTATACAATGATATTGTCTAGGTACACTAGAGTGTGTTTGCCAATGTTAGGGGCAAAAATCTCATCTATGAAGGTGACAAAGATTGATGGTGTGTTTGTCATTCCAAAATTGAGCACAACACACTTGTATGATCTGTATTTGGTGCAGAAGGCTGTCTTGGGTATGCCTTCCCCTTGATACAGATTTGATTGTACCCTGCTGTTAGGTCAATCTTGGAAAAGACAGTTGCTTGCCCAGGGCATCAAAGAGGTTGTCAAAGAGTGAAGCAGGTAACAATTTTTGATGATAACTTTGTTTAGAGTGCAATAGTCAGTTACAAGGCGGAGTAAACTGTCCTTCTTTGCCACAAAAAACACAGCAGCACCAAAGGGAGACTGCAAGGTGAAATAAGCTCTTTTTCTAGTGCCTCTTTGAGTTAGACCAAAAGAGTGTCATCCTTGTTTGGCGTGAGGCAGTAGATGGGGTGCGCCTTGGGTACTGCTCTTTTGAGTTGAATGGAGTGCTGTATGTGTTTTCTGGTGGTAAATCTGGTAGAGCCTCCTTGAATATTTCTGGGTAGAGGGCCACAATATCTCTTTCTTGAGGTGTGGTTGTATCTTGATGGTCTATGAAATGTATAATATCATACTGGTAGGAGTCCCAGTCAATTGCTTTGAAGTTCTCCTGCTTGTCCATGGTCTCTGTGATGCGCACAAAGATGTGGTTGCGTAGGAGCTGGTCTACTGAGTCAGGGTAGATTTGGTGATTGACGCCTTTGAGTTTGATGGTCAGTACCAAGGTTGCCCAGTATACATGAGGATTGTTTCTTTGTAACCAGTCCAGACCCAGTACAATGTTGAACTTTGGAAAATTGATGACAGGGTCTTGGATGGTGGAAAGTAGATTTTTGAGCATGGCATAGAAGGGGGTGGTTTCCCTTGTCACAGCAATGCAATGTTCATCAGCTAAAACCACATTTTTAATCTGCAAAGGATTAGTGGCTAGCTTTAACTTATCCACAAAGCTACTGTTGACCAGGGGTTGGTCTGCGCCCAAATCCAGGAGTGCTGAGCCTGTGTAACTATGAAAGCAGAAAGGGTAAGGCATCAGTTTATTGGGGTGCCTGGCAATGGTGTAAAGTACCGAGTCTTTTGAGGGTACTTGGATCATTGGACATTGGTCCACGTCCTTAGGTTGGTGCTCATCATTGGGCGAGTCAGGAGTTGTGCAGGGAGAGCTTGGCTCTCTTAATGCTCTCCTCAGGCTTTTCCCTCATCTTGGTTGCCTTGTGTGGCAGTGATACATAAATGGGTAAAATTTGACTGGCCATTGTTCCCACTTCCATGTCCATTTGAACCTGCGGGCTTATGGTTTGTGTTGTTTCTGTTGTTACCAGGGGCAGTCAATTGAAGCACCAAGCTGGGTGAGAGTCTTTGGGTCTTTCTTGTTTTCTGGTTTGTGCTTTGTGAAGAGTGTTGGATGTTTGTTCTGCTTTCTCTGCTTCCCAATACAGACTCTGTAGATTGGTCACTTGATCCAGGTTCACGTGTCTCATTAAATGCAACTTGAGTGTGTCATAGTACATGAGGTGTGTGGCTGGGGTGTCAAAGGCCATGTCAGAGGGTGAGCGTAGTTGGAGTTCCTCGTAGGTGTGGGTGAGTTCCTTCACAGTGCCCATCTGGTTAAGTTCTTTACTTGGTGTATGATCATGAATGTGGTGTCCTTAAACAAAAATCTTGCCAAGAAGTCTTGTTTGAAAATATCCCAGTCCTTTTCAATATGTTCTTTGTGCCACTTGTTGCACCAGGTGCCAGTGTTGTGAGTCAGTTGGATGGAGATTTCTGCAATCCAAAACTGCTGCAGGAATTCCATTTGGGTAAGTTTTCTCTGAACAGACTGGATCCATGCGGCAGCGTTGTTGTTGTTGGCCCCGGAAAAGGATTCCAGGGCAGCACTTCAAAGTCTTTGGGCTAAATAAGCTGGCATGGTGTTTTTGTCAGTTGCACAAGGCATGGCAGAGGGGGCCTGGAAAACCCCTTGGGTGGAAAGGGCATTGAACACGGGAAGGGATATCACCATATTTTTGTAGAGGACAAACCCATCAGGTATCTTGGTACCAGGTGCGTACAGCGTCCAGTCTGCTGAGAGGCCAGCATGATTCTATAGAGGATTTTTTGGCTGCAGTAAGTACGGGCAACAAGCAGAATTTTGGAGAATAAGGTAGGATGAAGAACCTACCTATGCCACCAATGTTGTAACTGTGTTGTTTTAGCAGAGTTACAAGGGGAAAAATATTTAAAAACTAGATAATATTCTTTATTGAGAGATAATGATTATATAGCTAATGTGAGTCATGGATAACAGGAACATTATAGGGTTGATCACACGGTGGGATGGTGAAGGGGGTGGCTTGATCCTGAAAATGAGTCAAGCGCCAAAAAAGGTATCCACTGTAAAGGGTCATCATCTGTTCATGTTGTTGGATTTGGAAATGCAAGTTAACATTCCTAGTTTGGCTTTGAGTGACTAGATAATTGGGTTGTGGGTCACAAATCCGCTTACTCAAAACCTTGTTGGCGGGTCAAGCCTGCTGTTTTGACACATCTCATGTACATCCAGTTGTATTTATTTACCCAAGTTGATTAATTCTGAGCTTTCAGTTGCAAAGTTATCAACTTCACTTCCCAGAGGCCTGATAATACCAGGTTCTGCAGCTGCTTCCCCAAATAGCCACCCTGGTAACACCCCTGAGCATATCTATGCCCACTGTTAGCTTTAGGACCTCATGAAAGCCTCCAGAGAAACAATATCAAGGACATCCTACCAGTTTTTTAGGTAGAGTGCTTGCTTATAGTTCTCCTGTAAATGTACTAGGGCACATAGAGCTCTCAAAGCTCCTCCCTCCCATGACAGCTCATTTCACCTGCCAGGGTCACAACAACATCCAGCCTGAATATCCCACTCTACCCAACAGACTGGACCACTCTCTCTCCTGGCAGCCCACATTACCCGCCAGGGTGGACAACAACATCCAGCCTGAGTAGCCCACAGTACCCTACCAGGCTGAAGACCACTAACCAGCCCACAGCAACCAATAGTTCCCTGCTGAGCTGGTCCATCATCTTCCTATAGTAGTCCTCTGTTATCTACTAGAAAGCCTTACCTTCCCTAGTAGCCAATGTTCCCTACTAGGCCTCTACCTGTCTTAAAACAACAGCACACTGTCAATCTTCAGCATAGTGTCTTTATTTGAAGCTAAATTAACCCTTGCCTGCAAAAACCAGCTCACATGTGGATTGTCACAGACACCCTCTCTGTGGTGACAACATTTGCTGTTTTGATAGAGATGACCTTGGTGAATTTTTGGGTCAGCTTCTAGACCCAGGGGTTGATGCTCCTCCCCCTAGCAGCTTGTGCTCCTTGAACCAGCTGTGTCAGTGCAGCGTCATTATTGAACTCTCCTCTCCTGTCTTCTTCTTGAGTAGGCACTTGTGTTGCACTGACTCTGTTCTTGGGCCTGCAGGGGCAACCAAAACTGCAGTACACAACAGGTCCATTGTTACTCTGTTGTTGTGAAGCTTCTATTTTGGTATAATAATAATGAAAAATTAGAACAGTTAATCTATATATTATTTATTATAATTTTTATCTCTCCATATATAGTAGCCTAAATGCTTGTAGTCACTACTGTTTATTTCAAATTAGATTTTTAGATTTCTATATTAATTATTTTTGGTTGTAAATGTGCAAAGTTGATCATAAGTTAGGATAAATTTGATTTTTTATTGATTCTAATCCTAAAACAGACACTTAGAATATTTATTTCCTTTTATATTCTAGATTGCATTCTTAATTAAGATGATCTGGTAACAGTATTATAGATTATTTCATGTGTTTTGAAATTTGATATTTACATTGTCTGTTTCAGTTGCTATTAAGGCTTGTTGTTGGATCAATTTTGTAAATTTTGTGATTGAGTTTGATGTGTTCACCAAAAACATAGTAAATATAGTAAACTTGTTCTGGAACTGAAACTAATGTGATCTAGTGTTTGGTACACTTGTTGTTGAATTGTTAAGTATTTGTCCTCAGTTTGAATAGGTTGTTGTATGATTGGACATCTACGCCAAATAGGCTCATTTTCTGTGAAATTATCTTTTATTTAGATCTATCAAGTTGAAATTTGTTTGGTGACTGAACCAATGCGTTCTAAACTATCTAATATATGTTTATCTCAACATGTTTGAAAACTACTACATTCAAATTCACTCTTTGTACATATAAAAACCATAAACAAAAGTATCTCTATAAATATAAAAGAAATCTTAATGCTGGACTTGTTTTAAAGCTACAAATAAGTACTGTAGTTTGATAGAACTTACAAATTTATATATTAAAGTGTTAGATATTATTTCATATTACTAAACTGTTTAATAATACTCCACTCATTTAGATTTATAATTTTATGTTTATGCTTGAAATAATCAATTATATATAATAAAGTTAAAGTTATTTTTAAATGCCAAGTATATACTTCTGGGAAGTGTATAAAACAAAGCAAAGGGGAAATTAAGAAGAGATGATACTTAATTGGTGTGATTGTTGGGGATTAAATAGTATCATGGGAAGCCACATGCTGTTCATGTACAACAAGGGAAAATAAGGGGTTTTGGAAGGTTTTTGATATTGCAGTTGTAACTGCAACAGACTAAAGATAGTCACAACATCTATGATTACTCTCTCCCAGGAAACTAATTCCCCAAGTGACTTGCCAAATGATTCCCTGACTAATTATTAAGTAGATGGCACTGTTATCATTGGGCAAGTGCCTAAAGTCAAAATGTGGAGATCAAATCTCTAAATCAACTGGATTTTCAATCTCCATACTTTTTTTCAATAATTTTTTTCCCAAAAAATTTAATATTTTTTTGACTTTTTTTGAAATGTTTTTACTAGAAGCTAAAATTGAAAAACCAAGTTTGAAGTGCCCAAATCAATGCAATTTAAAACACACCTTAATTTAAATTTGGCTTTTAAAATAAAATTTATTTACCCCTTTGAATAGAGGAGACAAAATCAAAAGTGCAAAAATCAAAGTGCAAAAAAATCTTCAATTTAATGTTTGAGACATCAAAATTTAAAAAAAATTTAAAATTTAAAAAAAATTTTATATGTAAAAAAGGAAATCAAGAAAAAAGCTTTTTTAACTTAAGGCAATTTTTTTAATTTTTTTGTTCAAATATTAATATAAAATACTATTTTAAGCTCTTTATTTTTAAAAAATAAAAAAATTCTCATAAAAATTTATTTAAAAATCTACATATAGTTTCTTAATGGGTGCTTAAATCAAAAAGTAGTCAAATCAAAATCCAAAAAGGTACCAAAAATTTAGGACCACTTAATATTAAATTTTTGCAAAAAATTAATATTTTATTCATTATGTTTTATTAAGTTCCTCAAATCAAAAGTGAGGAATTTAAAAATCGACTTTTTAGATTTAGTCACACTTTTTATAAGCTTATAAAATTTTAAATAATTAATAAAAACTTTAAATTAAAAAAGATTTAAAAAAAAAAAACTTTGAAATTCCTCATGTAGATTCTTTAAGACCTGATATTTAAATATATAAAAAATAAATGAAGTTTTTTTGGTAGGTCTTTATTTTATTGCAATATTAATAATATGGTGTGTTTTTAAGGCAATTTCAAAAAATATTAAGTTAATATAATATTGTACTATGTTTCCCTATGTTATTTCAGGGGACAAAATCAAAGTGCACAAAACAAAGTGCAGAAATCAAAGTGCAATAAGCCCTTGGGTTTTTTGAAGGTTTCTCCTTTCCCACCTCTCCTTTCTTCCTCTCATTCCTCCTCAAAATGAAGTTTTGTTGGCCCCTTGGCTGCTGCTGGGGGCCAAAAAACTTTTAAAAATTTCTGCGTCATCAAGAGGGTGGATTATATAAAATCTGATACCAAGTAGAAAAAACTTTCTTTTCTTTCTTCTCATCTCATCTCTTCTTTTCTTTTCTATCTCCTTTCTTATCCTCAATTATCTTCTTCTCTTCTCCTTTCTTACCCTCAATTATCTTCTACTATCCTTTTTCCATTCTTACTCTTGATTATCTTCTATTATCTGCTCTCCATTATTACCCTTGATCATCTTTTATTATCTGTTCTCTATTATTACCCTTGATTATATTCTAAAATATCTTTTTACTACATGTATTAGAGTAGAATAAGATGTATAAAGCAATTCTTTTTGATGTACAACTTTAATCTATATATATTGTTTTTAGTGGAAGTACAGTGTTTTTACCATAAAAATATTCAAGTCCTCATTTTATGATATGTAAGTGGTAGATTCTTGATATTTTTGAATATTGTGACTTATAAATAAGATATAAGAATACATCTTTTATTAAGTATAAAATTGTATAGTATAGCTTTAATAAGAAAGTTAATGTACCTTATATTATTTTAATGATATGCTTCTATAACTTTTCTCATTGAAATAAGATCACTAATAACCAAAATACCTAAAATCATATGCTTGTATCTTGTAGGAAAAATCCTTTATTTTGCTTATGCTGAAGTATTATTATAGCTTTACATAAGCTGAAAATAAAATTAACTCTTTTAATTAAAGCTATAGTTTATAAAGCAGTTTTTGTGTGGTTTTTTTTTATATTCAATTGAATATAGTTACATATAAATTCTAGTCTAATTTTGCTTTTGAAACAGAATTAAACTTTCTTTTAAAAACTGCTAGTTTAAGGTTCTTATTATTATCTAGCATATATTTTTTACTACAGAAATGTCGTCTCTTGGGGTCTCTTTAATCTAGAATAGTTTTTAAAATATATAATTTTATATTAAAAGCTTTATTTTATTCTGCTTCAAAGTTAACCTCTGGAAAATCAATTTTTGCACTTTGATCTTTGATATTTTCAATTTTGCACCCATTTCATTTTTTGCACTTTTTGGGGGTCCTATTTTCATTTTTTGCATTTTTGACCTTAGGAACTTTGACCAAAGGAGCTTGCCCTTATCATTCAGCTATCTATTATGGGGATCAAACATTTTGAGTCCTAAGTGGAACACAACTTAAACAAGCCTGGTGACTTAAGAAGAATAATTAATTGGATAAGCCCCATGGCTACTATGACATACATGGACAGTATGTGGCTTCCCATGATACTATATAATACTCTAAGCTAATATCAAAAAAAAGTATAATTCTCTTCTTAATTTTCCCCTTTATCTTGTTTATTTTATTTTGCCAGAAGTATAAACACAAAAGGGGTAGCACAGGTAGGAATCCACACCTAAGCAACTTAAAGAAAAATTCCTCCCAAGAAAAGAATCCAGCAGATGGCACTTCCTGCCAGTTGGAGAAAATAAAAAGAAGGAAATGGATGATCCTACAGGTTTTGTTGTATTCAACAATGTTTTTGTCCCTACCAAACAGTACAATCTCCTCAACACTTGTTGCATCTTGAACCCTCCTCCAACTCTAATTTCAAAGATGCCTAAAATACCCAATATTGTATTCCAACAGCTACACCCAGCAGAAATTGGGACGTTCTCAGGACTACATTGAAAAAATGCCAACCTTTGGATCCAAAGCACAGAAAACAAGTTTAGCCAAGTGGGTTACCCCTGTAAACTCTGGGCTAGTGAAATTGCCCTACACATCACTGGGGCCGCCTCACGTTTTGTAAGAGAGTGGTTTGACCAACATTCTGATCACAACAAAGACTGGGATATGTTAAACCCTGCCTTCCTGGAAAAAATTGTCAAAAATAGACTCCAACATTGGCAATCATGAAAGAACTCAGAACCTTAAAAATGACAGGAAACATCAAGGAGTGCATTGCAGCCTATGAAGACATACATGATTGAGATCCTGAAACCATTAACTTTGATGAAGCTGGACCACAACTGGACTTCTATAATGGCCTTCCCACACATATTAGAGTCAATTTGGCATGAGTTGCTGCAAGAACCTCCAAGACATATTTTGGAAGGAAGCAGGCTGCACAGAAGTCTGACAACCTGCATGCAATACAAACAAGCAAAAAGAAAGTCCCACAGCAAGGAAGGACCCTCAACCTAACAAGAAGAACAACTGAGCCAACAACTCTATTCCTCAAAGTGAAAATTGCTCTGCTCAAGTAAATCAAATGAGCACTTATTTCACCACCAAGGAGAGTAAAAGCTCAGGGGAGTGTTTAGGCAAGCCACCCTCCCCTGCTTTGCAAGTCTTGTACAGGGACCAATATGTGGACTCAATTACCATGATCCAAGTACCCTCCAGCAATCCTATACTGTTTGCCTCCAAAGCTGGAAATAAACTCCTCACTTATACTTTCTGCTTTTGCATATATCAGGGCATAGCAATATTTGACACTGGAGCAGACCAATCCCTTGTTGACAAAGAAATTGCCAATCTCATAAAACTACCCACAGTCCAAAGTAATGCCAAGAGAGTTATAATGGCAGATAATAGAAGTACATCAGTCACTAAAGAAGCAAAACTGTTCCACACCAAAATAGGAAATTTGCAAGCTACTCTTAGTTTCCAAATCATATCAATCCTCAAGTATGATGTTATACTCAGTCTGGACTGGATGAGAAAGAACAAACATCATATTGAATTCGATAGTGTTACCCTCACCATACAATTAGGAGAGGTGCACCATCATGTGTATCCAACCCACCTTGACACACTTATGAGAGATTGTGTATTTGTGAAAATTACAGAAGCAGAAGAAGAAAAGGACATAACAAGATTAATTTGAACACCTGTATGTATGAGATTATCCACTTTAAAAAACAGAGACCTCACACAAACAAGACCCAATCTGCCAACAGCTAGTTCTAGAATTTTTTCAGTTTCCCAAGAAACATTACCAGGACTACCGCCAAATTGGGGTATCAAAAATAATATTGACCTCAAAGAAAGTGTACCAAAAGCACAACCTATCTACCACCTAACACCACAAGAAGACAACACACTAAAGGCCTACCTTGAAAAAGCACTTTAAAAAGGAATTATTCAGTCTTCTAAATCTCCTTTTGGTGTGGCTTTCCTTTTTGTAGCAAAGAAAGATGGAGGACTCCGCCTAGTCACAGACTACAAGGCACTCAACAAGGTTACAATTAAAATCAGAAATCTCCTTCCACTGGTTGATGGCCTTTTTGATACCCTGGGGGGTCCCAAGTCTTCATAAAAATTGGCTTGGCAGCAGGCTATCACCAAATACCTGTTGAACCAGAGGAAATACCCAAATCAGCTTTCAGAACTAAATATGGCTTTTTTAAATATGTAGAGCTTACCTTTGGCATGAAAAACACCCCAAGCAGCTTTGTAACCCTTTTGAATGAAGTTTTCAAGTAAAACATAGGGAAAAGGGCTACTATCTACCTGGACAACATAATCATGTAAGACTTACTACAGAGAAACACTGGAAAGATGTCTGCCTGTTCCTCTTCACCCTCAAAAATAAATAAATTATAGCTAAACCCTCAAAATGTGATTTGTTCTTTTCTAGAACTCCCATTCTTAGGACACATTATCAGTAAGGAAGGAGTAAAATCAGACCCAGAAAAGATTTGAGCCAGAACTGACATTCCAGCACTGCAAAATAATAGTGAGCTTTGTAATTTCTAGGCATGGTAGTATATGTCAGAAGGTTCATCCCAGACTGGGGTGCCTTGATCACCCCACTGTCTGCAATCACAGACAAGACAACAAAATTTGTAAGGGCACCACTAAGAGATCAACATTTCCAACAACTAATAGAGTTCATGGTCACTGCCCCTATCTTACAATATCCAAATTGTGAGGAAATATACAAGCTGGAAACTGATGTGTCCAATTACGCAAAAGAAGGAGTACTCCAAATTCAAAACACAGAAAAGGACTTCCACCCTATAGCATATGAATCAAGAAAACGTTCTGATGGTGAGCAAAGATATCTGATACATGACAAAGAACTGGTAGCTATTTTCCACTGTTTAATGAAGTGGCAATGCTGTCTGGAAGTTGCACAGATATCCAAAGTGTTAACCAACCACAAGTCACTGATATTCTTCAAGACTCAACAACACCTATAAGGAAGACAAAAGTGAATAGATGAGCCTCATACAGAGGTACCCCATGATAACTGAATACAAACAAGGCAAGAAAATGCTTATTGCAGATGCCCTATCAAGGCTATACTGTAAACATATCCTATGCACTGATGAAGACCCCAATTAATCCATATTAATCATGGGGAATCTCTAAGAAGGGTTCCCACCTGGTACACCAATGGACATCCAAGAGAATTTCCTCAAGAATAAACTACTGTTTAAACATTTATATGGCACTATACACCACATATTACCAAGTGATGATATTGTACCCTACATCCTGTAAATACAAAAGATTGACATAATCCTTCAATACCACAGAGATCTGGGACAACCTGTAGCAATAACTTGCATGAATACCTCAAGATAAACTACTGGTGGCCCAATATGTTGAAAAATATCAAGGAAGTAATGGATAAATGTGAAGTCTGTGAAAATTACTCATGCTCTATTCCACCCCCAAGTCAGTAATACCAGTGTTGATTACACAGCCTTTTCAAGGTGTGGTCACTGGATATTGTGGGACCAATGCCCAGCAACAAAAAAGCCAAAAAGTACATTATTACAGCTTTTGACTATGTAACTAGGTGGCCTGTAGCACAAGGTACAAAAGTTCATAAAGGAAACAATGTAAGACAATTTATTGGTAAAGGAATCATAGCTAAGTTTGGTAAACCTGAACTCCTAACCACAGATGGAGGAACTAAACTTTAAGCCATCAACATCAATATCTATCTTGCCAAGAATGGAATAAAACACACCATAGCCAGTCTCTATCACCCACAAGCAAATGGAAGAGTAAAAACAAAAACAACAGCTTGCTAGTATAAGCCCTCAGTAAGTTATCTGCCAATAATTCTAGAGCCTGGGTTGACATGCTGCCAACAGCACTTATTTTGTAAAAACACAAGTCAACTGCAATACAGGCAAAAGTCCATATGAAATTGACTATGGACATAAACCCACCACTGTTAGTACTAAGTCAGGACCACAATTACCTCTACCTAATAAAGTACCAAACAATAATGACCCTGACATACAGCACACCAGGAAGGACAAAGAGGACAAGGAAAAAGAAAGGGTTGAGAGAGAAACAATCCCATTGCAACAAGAACACTTCCAAGTTGGGGATGAAACTGGGTTTTAACCCCAAAATGCATAAGTTGGAACCAGGATTACAAGGACCAGGCATTGTCATGGAAGTCTAGCCAAACAACACCTACCTCATCAAAGGCATTGGAGCTTGAACAGAGCTCAAACCCATGACCGCTTCTGCCTCTGCCTGTGCAAAGCAAGAACATCTAACATAACTCACAACTTCTTTTACCCAATGCAAAAATGGATCTTTACCAAGCCTGAATCTCTAACACACTCAAGAAAGTTCCTAAAATTCAACCTTCCAGCACCTCAGGGGGGGGATGCCACAACATCTACAATTACTCCCTCTTGAGAAACTAATTCCCCAAGTGACTCACTGAATGATTCCCCAACTAATCATTAAGTTGGTGGCACTGTTATCATTTGGGTGTCTATTATGGGAATCAAACATTTTGAGTCCTAAGTGGAACACAACTTGGACAAGCCTGGTGACTTAAGAGGAACAATTAATTGGATAAGCCCCATGACTACCATGACATGCATGGACAGTATGTGGCTTCTCGTGATACTATATAATACTCTAAACTCATATCAAATAAAGTATTGTTCTCTTCTTAATTTCCCCCTTTAATTTGCTTTATATACTTTTCAAAAGTATATAATTTTCAATACTAACTTTAAAAATTTGACTATTTCTTTTAATTAATAATGAAAGGGAAAGAATTAATCTCAATTTAATATAAAAATGTAAACCAAAGAATGACTGGTGGAATCAATTGTGATTTATCTGTTTCAAACTGTGCAGGCACCAATTCCCTTGATAAGGTAGGTATTGTTGGGCTTGGCTTCCATGACAACTCTTGTTCCATTTAACCCTGGTTCCAATTTGTGCATGTTTTGATTAACGACCCAGATCTTGTTCCAAACTTGGAAGCATTCCTGTTGTAATGGGATTTCTTCTCTCTCAACCCTTTCTTTTTCCCTGTGTTCCTGGTTACTCCAAGAATGCTGTGTGTCAGAGTCATTATTGTTTGGTGCTTTATTAGGTAGAGGTAATTGTGGTCCTGACTTAGTACTAACAAGTGGAGGATTTCTGTCCATAGACAAGTTCATATGGGCTTTTGCCTGTATTGCAGTTGACTTGTGTTCTTCACGCTATTAGTGCTGTTGGTAGAATGTTGTTGCAACCAATTCTCCAGACTCAACTGCTAACATATCTCACAATACACAGGGGGCGCTCAATGAGTTGCCCCTTGAAATATCTAATAACATGAACCAATCTGATGGCAATATCAAATTGCAAGCACTTCCTCCTAATTAGGAGCGCTACCAATTCAACATGCTGATCCCCATACAAGTTATTCCTCATGCTTTAAACCTTACATGGAACACGCCACTATCCCACCCCCTTGTGGCATTGTGGCTTTCCTCATATAGTATATTAATCACAGTATTCTATAATAAACAATACCTTATTCTTATTATTCCTGTCCTTTCTATTGGACTTTTGTCTTCCCCAATTCAAATACTGAATCCTCATTGGTTCAGCTGCAACAATGTCAACCCAGGCTTTTGGATTGTTGGCAGATAACTTACTAAGGGCTTCTACTAGCAAGCTGTTTATTTTTTTTACTCTTCTATTTGCTTGTGGGTGATAGAGACTGGCTATGGTGTGTTTTATTCCATTCTTGGCAAGTTAGATATTGGTGTTGATAGCTTTGAGCTTGGTTCCTCTGTCTGTGGTTAGGAGTTCAGGTTTGCCCAACTTAGCTATGAATTCCTTTACCAATAAATTGTCTTAAATTGTTTCCTTTATGAACTTTTGTACCTTGTGCTACAGGCCACCTAGTTAAATAGTCAAAAGCTGTGATAATGTACTTTTTGCCTTTTTTGTTGCTGGGCATTGGTCCCACAATATCCAGTGACCATACCTTGAAAGAGCTGTGTAATTGACACTGGTATTAATGACTTGGGGGTGGAATAGAGCATGAGTAATTTTCACAGACTTCACATTTATCCATTACTTCCTTGATATTGTTCAACATATTGGGCCACCAGTAGTTTATCTTGAGTTATTTATGCAGGTTCCTCCTACAGGTGTGTCCCAGATCTCTGTGGTATTAAAGGATTGTGTCAATCTTTTGTGTTTACTGGATTTAGGGTACAGTATCACCATTTGGTAATATGCAGTGTATAGTACCATATAAATGTTTGAACAGTAGTTTATTCTTGAGGAAATTCTCTTGGATGTCTATTGGTGTACCAGGTGGGAACCCTTCTTGGAGATTTCCCATGATTAATATGGATTATTTGGGGTCTTAATCATTACATAGGATATGTTTACAGTATGGCCTTGATAGGGCATCTGCAGTAAGCATTTTATTGCCTGGTTTGTATTTAATTATTATGGGGTACCTTTGTATGAGGCTCATCTATTCAGCTTTTTTCCATATAGGTGTTGTTGAGTCTTGAAGAATATCAATGACTTGTGGTTTGTTAGCACTTTGGATATTTGTGCAACTTCCAGATAGCATTGTCACTTCATTAAACAGTGAAAGATAGCTACAAGTTCTTTGTCATGTATCAGATATCTTTGCTCACCATCAGAAGGTTTTCTTGATTCATATGCTATAGAGAGGAAGTCCTTTTCTGTGGTCTGAATCTGGAGTACTCCTTCTTTTGAGTAATTGGAGACGTCAGTTTCTAGTTTTTATACTCCTTCACAGCTTAGATATTGTAAGATAGGAGTGGTGACCATGTGCTCTTTCATTTATCATAAATGTTGATCTCTTAATGGTGTCCATACAAATTTGGTTGTTTTGCCTGTGATTGCAGATAAGGGAGCAGTTAAGGCACCCCAGTAAGGGATAAATATTCTGACATTGGCTACTATGCCTAGAAAGTACAAATCTCACTCTTATTTTGCAGCTCTAGCATATCATTTATGGCTTATATATTTCTATGTCTGGTATTATTCCATCCTTACTGATAATGTGTCTTAAAAATAATAGTTCTTTTGAGAAGAAGTTGCATTTTAAGGGCTTGGCTATGATTTGGTTATCTTGAAAGGTGTGAAGGACTAGGCAGACATTTTTCCAGTGTTGTTCCCTAGTCAGGCTGTATATGATTATGTTGTCCAGGTAGATGATAGCCCTTTTTCCAATGTGATATTTGAATACTTCATTCAAAAAGGTTATAAAAATGCTTGGGGTGTTTGCCATGCCAAAGTTAAGTTCCACATATTCAAACAAGTCATAATTAGTTTCTAACGCTGTTTTGTGCATGTCCTCTGGCTTAACAGGGATTTGGTGATAACCTGCTGTCAAATCATTTTTTGTGAAGAATTGGGACCTCCCAGGGCTTCAAAAAGTTCATCAATCAGGGGCAGGGGATACATGTTCTTAATTGTGGCCTTGCTGAGCGCTCTTTGATCTGTAGTTAGGCAGAGTTCTCCATCTTTCTTTGCAATAAAAAAGCAGCTGTACCAAAAGAAGATTTGGATGGCCATATGAGTCATTTTTTGATTGTCTTTTCTAGGTAGGCCTTTAGTGTGTTGTCTTCTTGTGGTGTTAGGCAGTAAATAGGTTGTTATTTTTGATACACTCCCTTTTAGGACAATTTCAAGTTGAATCCCCAGGTTTGGTGGTAGTCCTGGTAATGTTTCTTAAAAAACTGAAAGAAATTCTTTTACTAGCTATTGTTGGATTAGGTCTTATTTGTGTGAGGTCTCTGCTTTTTAAAGTAGGTAATCTCATATGTACAGGTGTTCCAATAATTTTTGCTAGTCTCCTTTTCTTCTTCTGTTTCTGTACTTTTCACAAATACACAATTTCTCATAAGTGTGTCAAGGTGGGTTGGATACACATGGTGGTGCACCTCTCCTCATTGTATGGTGAGAGTAGCATTATCCCAGTCAATATGAGGTTTGGTTTTTCTCATCTAGTCCAGACCAAGTACAACATTATGCTTGGAGATTTTTATGATTAGACTACTAAGGGTGGTCTGCAAATCTCCTATTTGGGCATAAAAGGGGTTTGTCTCTCTGGTGACTTGTGTGCTCCTATTATCTGTCATGATAACTCTTTGGAAGTAACTTTGAACCCTGGGTAGCTTCACAAGGTTGGAAATTTTTTGTCAATAAGGGATTGGTCTGCTCCAGTGTCAAATGGTGCTATGCCCTGATATCTGCAAAAGAAGAAAGGATAAGTGAGGAGTTATTTCCAGTCTGGGCGGCAAACAGCATAATATTGCTGTAGGGTACTTGGATCATGGTAATTGATTCTATTGTGTTCTGAGGCGCAGCACAGACAAACAACAGGGAATCATAACCTTGGGATTGGATTTGTAATAAGTCTTGGTTATATGGCAGGGAAACTATGTGATTACTTTGTGGCCCTGAATAAATAATCTCTTCATAGTTGTGGCTAGAGAGAGGCACTAAAGTACTTGGAAACACAAGGACAAAAATGTGAAAAAAACTGTTGAAACAGCAGGCTCAACCCCTAGCAAGGTTTCAACTAATCAGGTTTGTGACCTGCAATCCAAATTTCCAGTAACCCATAGCCAAACTAGGAAGAAAACTTAAATTACCAAATCCTTTAACATGAACAGATGATGTTTTTTTACGGTGAATACCTTGTTTTGGCGCTTGACACACTATAAGGATCAAGCCACACCCTTCACCATCCAACTGTGTAATCAACAGAATCATGTTCCTGTTATCCTTGATTCACAATGAATATATAATCACTATCTCTCAATAAAGAATATTATCTAGTTTTTAAATATTTTCCCCTTGTAACTCTGCTAAAACAGAACAGTTACAATATTGGTGGCACAGGTAGGTTCTCCATCCTACCTTTTTTAAAAAAATTGCCTGTTGCCCATAACTGCCGTGGTCAACAAATCTACAAAAGAGTCATGTCTGACCTCCCAGTAAACTGGACGCCATACCTGCTGGGTACCCAAAACCATAAGGATTTTTCCTGTACCAAAACATGCTTGTGCCAGTCCCCACCTTCAACGCTCTGTTGGTACAAGGATTCTTCTAAACACCTATCATCCCATCCTGCGCCACAGAAGAAGAAAGAATCATGACCACATATGTGGCCCAACAACTTTGGAGTGCTGCCCTTAGACCGTTTGCTGGAGCTAGCAACAATAGTGCCACAGTGTGGATCTAATCTGTCCAAAGTAAGCTGATGCAGATGGAATGCCCACAACACTTTTGGATTGCAGAGATATCCATCTAACTCACATCATGATGCTGGTACCTGGTGCAATAAGTGGCACAATTACTATACCAAAAAAGACTTGGACACCTTATAAAGAAGTCTTATTGGCAAGATTTGCTCTAAAAGACACCACCCTCATGATTATCTGCCTAGTAAAGAGCCTGACCCAGACAGATACTGTAAAAAGCTCACCCAAGCCTACAAGGAAAACTCTGTCTAAACCCCCTGCAGACATGACCTTTGACACTCCAGCCGCACACCTTATGTACTACAACACTCTCAAGTCACATATAATGAGACACATTAACCTGGGCCAAATGACCAACCTGCAAAGCCTGTACCATGAAGCAGAAAAATTAGAACAAACATCCAACACTCTCTACAAGGTACAGACTGGAAAAGGAGAAAGACCCAAGGACTCTCACACAGCTGGACGCACCAACTGCCCCTCACTTGGCAACCGTAACATCAATAATAGCAGCTCAAACCATAAACCTGTAAGCTCAAATGGCCATGGTAATGGGAACAATGAACAGTCAAACCGTACACACTTCAGAGTCACCACCGCCCAAGACAATCAAGATGTGGGAAAAGCCCAGAGAGAGCATTAAGCAAGCCAAACTCTCCCCAGACTTCCCCTGACTTGCCCAATACCAAATATTAGCCTGAGAAGTGGACCAATGCCCAATGATCCAGGTACCCTCAGGAGACCCATTCCTCTACACTGTTGCCAGACATCCCAATAAACTAATGTCCTATTGCTTCTGTTTTTGCAGTTAAAAAGACTCAGCACTCCTGGACTTGGGCGCAGATTGAACCCTAGTCAACAGAAGCTATGTAGATATGTTCAAGCTAACCACTAATCCTTTGCAGATTAAAAACGTGGCTTTGGCTGATGGACATCACATTGCTGTGACAAGGGAAACTGCCCCCTTTGCTGTCATGCTTGAGAACCTGCACTCTACCATCCAAGGCTCTGTCATCAATTTCCCCAAGTTTGACACTGTACTGGGTCTGGACTGATTACAAAAAAACAATCCTCATGTATACTGGGCAACCTTGGTACTGATCATAAAACTCAAAGGCGTCAATCACCAAATCTACCCTGACTCAGTAGAATAGCTCCTACACAACCACATCTTTGTGCACATCACAGAGACCTTAGACAAACAGGAGAACCTCAAGGAAATTGACTGGGACTCCTAAAAGTATGAGATTATACATTTCAAAGACCATTAAGATACAACTACACCTCAAGACAGAGAGATTGTGGCCCTCTACCCAGAAATATTCAAGGATGCTCTACCAGGTTTACCACCAGAAAAACACATACAGCACTCCATTCAACTCAAAAGAGCAGTACGCAAGGCACACCCCATCTAATGCCTCATGCCAAACAAGGATGACACTCTTTTGGTCTAACTCAAAGAGGCACTATAAAAAGAGCTTATTGCCCCTTGCAGTCTCCCTTTGGTGCTGCTGTGTTTTTTGTTGCAAAGAAGGACAGTTTACTCCGCCTTGTAACTGACTATTGCGCCCTAAACAAAGTCACCATCAAAAATTGTTACCCACTTCACTCATTGACAACCTCTTTGATGCCCTGGGCAAGCAACTGACTTTTCCAAGATTGACCTAACAGCAGGGTACAATCAAATCTGTATCAAGGGGAAGGCATACCCAAGACAGCCTTCTGCACCAAATACAGATCATACAAGTGTGTTATACTCAATTTTGGAATGACAAACACACCATCAACCTTTGTCACCTTCATAGATGAGATTTTTGCCCCTAACATTAGCAAACACGCTCTAGTGTACCTAGAAAATATTATTGTATACAGCCCCTCAGTGGAACAACACCATAAGGACCTGGAGGCGGTTTTGCCACCCTAGCACACCACAAGCTGTTAGCCAAACCCTCAAAATTTCAATTCTTTTGGTAACAGTTGCCCTTCCTGGGACACATTATCTCAAAAGATGGCATCAAACCAGATGATCAGAAAATCCAGGCCATATAAATTATGCTGATACCAAAGGATATGTCTGAGCTTTGTACATTCCTGGGAATGGTCACCTACATCTGCTGCTCTATCCCTGACTGTGGTGTCCTGACCACTCCCTTATCAGCTATAACTAGGGCTAAATTCAATTTTGTATGGACCCCCCAAAGGGACTTTTGTTTTTGGCACCTGAAGGAGAAGTTGATAACTGCACCCATCCTCCAGTACCCCAAACAAGATGGAGAGTACCAAATGGAGACAGATGCCTCTGATGCCTCCATTGGAGGCGTTCTATGTATCAAAAAAAACAATGGTAACTTCCTGTCAGTGACCTACAAATCTTGCAAGTTGACAGACGGCAAGTGCCAATATCCAATGAACAGCAAGGAACTGTTGGCAATTGTACACTGCCTTGTAAAGTGGTGCTGCTACCTGGAATGCCAGTAGGAATTCACTGCCTTGACTGATCACAAATCCCTCATCTACTTCAAAACACAGGCTAATTTATCCAGACATCAGGTGTGTTGGATGGAAGTCCTGGAGTGTTTTAATATGCTCATCCAGTACAATCCTGGGCCTAAAATTGCCATAGCAGATGCACTCTCTTGTCTATATGTTAGAGCTACAAGAGGGGAAAATGGGCTTGACCCAGATTGGCCCCTTCTGTGCTCCACACCAAAGACAAAGGTTTCCCTCCAGGCATCACAGATATCACCAAAGAGACCGTTATCATAAACAAACACCAATTCACTGATTTATACAGAACACTTCACCGCAAAATGACAGATGGAAGTACTATATCATACATTCCACACACCAGAGAGTTGATACTATCCTATGTTACCATAGAGACTTTGGCCATACAAAAAGTAGAAACCTTTATGAGTTCCTTAAACATAAGGCCTGGTGGCCAACCCTCTACCAGGACGTTCATGAAGTCATTTATCAGTACAAAGTATATGAGAAGTTTGCAAGAAGCAAGAACCTGCCTAAATCTCTGTTACCCATCCGCTCTCAACTGCCCTTCAAGCTATGGCCCCTAGACATTGTGGGCCCTATGCCTGGCAAGTACAACAACAAGAAATACATTATCACAGCCATCAATTTTGCCACTTGCTGGCCAGTGGCGCAAGTGGTGAGGACACACACAGGTAACAACATGTGGAGCTTCATAGGAAAAGAAATTATTAGCAAGTTTGGAAAGCCAAAACTGCTAATCACCAATGGGGGCAAAGAACTAACCTTCAAAAACACCAATGTATACCTTTCAAAAAACAGGGTCCAGAACACAAGAACAACACCTTACTATCCTCAGACCAATGGACATGGAGAGCAGCTAAATGGCAGTCTAGTACAAGACCTTGCAAAACTCACTGCCAGGAGACCTGAGGACTGACATAAGCAGCTATCAACTGTGCTTCTTGTGTACTGTACTTGTGTGAACAGATCCACTGGGAAGAGTCTTTTCAAACTTGTCTACGGCACACAACCCAATATTATACAGGCCCTTTTGAGGCCAAAGCTAGAAATACCTACCACAGTCCCTCCCTGAACAGCACCTCAAGTAGTGCAAGCCAACAGTGACTAGTTAGAAATGAAAGAGACACAGCTACAAAAGACGTCCATCCCTATAAAAAAACAGACACATAGTTGGCAATAAAGTCTGGGTGCTAAACACAGACAAAGCAAGCTTCAGCCTGAAAAATTAGGGCCCACCATAATCCTAAAGGTAAACAAAATCACTTACCTATTTCAGGGACTTGACAAACACAGACAAGATAAGGTTATAAATCATGATTGACTGAGACCCTGAAAGGCCCGGCAGAAACAACAAGAAACCACCTTGCCAGCAACTGAACAACAGTTAGTCTAATATGGCACCCGGGCTCCTGACAGCCTCTCTGACAACCTACCTCTTTAAGAGGCCAACCTTCAGCTGGGGGTGTCAAAACAACAGGCTTGACCTGCCAGCAAGGTTCTAACTAAGCGGGTTTGTGACCCGCAATCTAACCTTCTGGTGACCTGTAGCCAAACTAGGAAGTTAACTCAAATTACCAAATACTTTAACATGAACAGATGATGATTCTTTATGGTGGATACCTTGTTTTGGAGCTTTAATCATTATCAGGATTAAGCCACCTCCTTCACCATTCAACTGTATAATCAACAGAATCATGTCTCTGTTATCCTTGATTCACAATGACTATATAATCACTATCTCCTAATAAAGATTATGATCTAGTTCTAAATATTTCCCCCCTTGTAACTCTGCTAAAACAGCACAGTTACAACAGAACTTAATTTTTATTGATGATAGTGAAATTGATTATATACTGTGTAGCTTTACCACAAAAAAGTACATGGACAGTAGGATCACTTGCCACCAGCATTAGTGGGGCAAGTGAGTTGCAGGAATTTGAAAACCAAACAATTGAACTCCCCAGTTTGGAAACAGACTCATTTTGAGGAGAGAAAGAAAAAGCAAGCAATTTGTCCTCAAAATAACCCTTCAAAGACAAACTCAAAACATGGTGAATTTTGGCATTCATGACACTGCCCCTGTCTAGATTGGCCTTAGGAGGGTAGTACTTGCAGAGAAATTTGGCATGTACTTGGGCAAATGGTCGACCACTAGAGAGGAGTTTTAAAGTATACTCTGAACCTTGTTTGAAGATCACTTCCAAGGGCCCAATCCACAACAAGTCTAGCTTATGAGCTTGTCCTCCTACTCTATGTTGATAGTAAAGAATGTAGTCCCCAATGTTGAACTCAGGCAAAGGGGAACATCCAGTATTGTCAGAGAAAGCTTGAGCATATTGGTCTTATATGCAGAGGTATACACTGTGGCCTGTATGTCAATTATGCAGTTGACTAGGTCTTTGATATGATCATCAGGGTTCATAGCCTTATCAGAGGAGAGTAGGGGGCTCCCATGAGCAAAGGAGTGGTGGCATCACGCCCATACAGCATAGAAAAAGGAGAATACCCAGTGAAACAATGTTTGCTAAGGCAATAGGCAAAGAAAGCAGTGGGTAAGTATAGATCCCAGTTGGCGGCCTCAGATTAAGTGAGTTTTCTCATGATAGAGACCAAAGTCAAATTTGTACGCTCAACTGCTCCATTGGTAGAAGGATTATAGAGGGCAGAGAAGGATTAGTGTGAACCCAAGGCCTTGACAACAAAACTCACCAACTTAGCATTGAAGTTAGTTACATTGTCTGAAAACAACACTTGAGGGCAGCCATGGCAATAAAATACATCTTGAAGCAGGAAGGCGGCAGTTGTCTTTGCAGTGATGTACTTGATAGGGAAAGCTTCCACCCAGTTACTGAAATGATCAACAGCAATCAGGGTAAAGCGGCAAACTGAGCGAGAGTGGGGGAGAGACCCTACGGCGTCAATGCTGACAGTTTGCAAGGCGTGTTGAGGGGGGACTAGCTTGAATTCATGAGAGGCAGCTTGATGTTGTTGGAGCTGGAAGTCATGACAACTAGCAATGATGTCTGGAATCAGCAGGCAGAGGTTCTCCCAGAAAAAGGTTTTTGAGAGCCATTCATGGGTCTTGGTAATGCCTCTGTGCCCAGTCTCCTTATGAGCTTAGAGCACCAGCAAAAAGCAAATACTGGGCTGTACATAAGGCAGGTGTTGCTCATGCATCTTTTTGAAGAACTAGTTGTTGCAAATGAGAGTGTTCTTAGATAGCTTGGATAGGCCAGTTTGAAACTCTTCCCTCTTGTTCTCCCAAGAAGAAGGATACCTGATTAGTTCATATAGTCAATCAGATTCAGCAGGGTGTAGAGCAACAATGGGAATTCTGGACAATCCATCAGCATTTTAGTGTTAGATCCTGGGATGATGTAGCACTGTGAAGTCATAGCCCTGTAAGCAAAGAGCCCATCTAGCTAGTTGCTCCTCTGGTTCTTTGAGCTGCTGCAGCCACTTAAGCAAGTTGTGGTCAGTGACCACAGTGAAATGTGTTCCATACATGTAATGACAAAATTGTTTAACTGCATGCAATACAGCAAGGCACTCTTTCTCTGTGATGCTATAGTTCTTCTAATTTTTGTTGAGGACACAAGAAGCATAAACTACAGGATTATTCATTCCCTCATCATCTAGTTGAGCCAGGATGGCCCCAATAGCTAGGTTTCTGGAATCTGTGTAGAGTATGCATTCCTTATTGTAGTCAGGATACACCAAGATGTGAGCTTCTTTGTATTTTGCTTAAAGGTCTCAAAGGCCTGTTGCTGACTAGTGGTACATTTGAAAGAGACATTAGTAACAGTTCTACCAAAGGATCTCTAGTGTCAGCAAAATCAGGGATGAACTGTCTGTAGTAACTCATCATGCCCAGAAAGAATTGTAACTCTTGAAGGTTGGTGGGTGGAAGCATTTTTTCAATGGCCTCAACTTTCTTGATTGTTTGGCAAATCCCAGTCTGGGTTACTTCATGGCCCAAGAATTCCAGACGTTCCTTGAAGAAAGCACACTTGAATGACTTCAGTTTAAGACCAGCCTCTTGAATTTTTATAAACACTTCTTTGAGGTAAGCCAGGTGATATGTAAAGAAAGCGCTGAAGACTGCTATGCCATCCAGATACACTAAGACACATAAAAGCTTCATATCACAAAGAATGAAGTCCATGGCTTGTTGGAAGGTAGCCAGGGCATTGCAGAGTCCTTGCAGCATACATATAGACTCAAACAGTCCTTCTGAGGTGATAAGTGCAGCCTTTTGTCTATCTTCAGGGGAGAGGTCAACTTTCCAGTACCCAGATGCCAAATCCATAGCAGAGAAGAACTTAGAGCCTCTAAGGCAGCAGAGAGAATCATTAATATGCAGAAAGGGGTAGGAGTCCATCTTGGTTAAGGAATTTAACCATCAATAATCTATCACAATGCGGTGACCTCCATTCTTTTTCATTATGAGAAAAGGGGAGTATGATGTACTTTGGGAAGGAGCAAGTAACCCACTGTCTAATAGTTGTTTGAGCTCCTTAGATACCTGAGAGTCCTCTACTCAACTGCAGAAGTAAGGTTTCTCTCAAAAGGGGGGAGCATTGCCAGTATCAATCTGATGAATTACTCCTTTTGATAGACCATAGTCTGTGCTATCTTTAGCAAAGATATCTGAAAACTGATTTAACAGGTCAAGCACCTCTTTCTGTTGGACCAGGAACAGTTGCAGGAAGTCTTTCTCAGTAAAAAAAGATATGACTTGGGGCTTGTCTTCAAGTAAGTTAAAGTCCTGGAATGTACCAAAGGGATGTATAAATAGAACATCAGGAGCATTCAGCAATTTTCCATAGCCAATAACCTGATCTCTAGACACATTTATTGGGAGAGTGGTTAAGTTGATTACCAGCAATTGGACAGGATCTTTGTGAGATACATCTAAGATCTCTGGGCAGAGGTAATGTTCATTGCAACCTAACAAAAGAGGATAGTAAAACTCTAAGAACATGAATTCAGGCAACTCATACAATATCTGAGAGTCCAGGATGGCTTGAGAGCCAGGGGGAATGGTCACAGCAGAAGTTTCCAGAAGCATAATCCCTTCAGACTCAGGGCAGGCCATAGGAGGGCACTTCATTTTGGATGAGTGGGTATGGTATTTTAATATGAAGACACCAGTAGGGTACTCTAAGGAGCACGTCTTAAGGCGCTTCCCTGGGACTTTAACAGAATCTTTAAAGATCAGAGGGACTCTGTAACCTAAGATAAAGAGGTAACCATCCTTCAAGTTGATGATACCATTGTATTCCCTAAGGAATTGAGTACCAACTAGGAGGTTGTAACTCTCATTCTCCATGGCAACAGTAGGCGCAGCCAAGAGTAGTTTGCCAAAACACATAGAGAGGGCAGAATAGGCCCCTATAGCATAATTAATGAACAATCCAATGATACCATACAACTGGTGGTAATTAATGTCTGGGGAAAGTTTAAGCTTCTTAACAAGCTTTGAGGAAAAGACATTAACAGGAGACCCAGTATCCAAGACGCCCTTGATCTTCACCTTTTGGATGGATATCTCTACACAAGTAGTAGTACAATTAAAGGATGGGAGGTGGCCATGATATCTTGGGCTTCTGCTAGTTCTTTGTTCCGCTTTTTGATCATGCACCTCAAGCCTGGAAACTCTTTATAGACAGTCTGGAGAGGAAGCAAGACTGAAAAATTCTTTTAAATAGCATCATCTACTTCAGCCGCTTTCCCAGAGGATTCTATAAGTACAGGAGACCTCTTGAATTAAGTGAGGTAAGGGCAAGAGACAATCTCTTTGATTTCAGGTAGAGGCTTGGTAGTTGTTGTAGTTTTCCCATATTGTAGCTTGTAAGGGACTGTGATGGTATTAGGAACTGCAAGAACTGAATATACATAGGCATCAGAATTGTCAATGTCTGAATTCTCCATGTCAGAATCATCAGAGATATCATGGAACAGCAGCAGAATGGGAGGAGCCTCAGTGTTGGCAGGCTCAGAGTCTGCTATGGAGGGGGAATTGGAGGAGACTGGGAAGGATTTTCAACAGGAGTGTCTCTGCCTTTAGGTTGACTGTTCTTTTCCCACCTACTCCTTGGGATCAGCTCCTTTAACCCAAGGATTGGTAAAGACTCAAGAGCGGTAAACTATCTGACCGCAGTTATGGCAACCTTGGCGCCTAGGAGGATTCTGTGAGTTCATAGTGAGGATGCAAGGGCCACAGAAAGAAGAACCAGAATTAGAGGCAGCTTGATTCTCACACATAATGTCTCCAGAGTGGGTAAGGTGCATATCCTGCAACAGCGTCTTTATGCTCTTCATAGAGGAAAGCATGGCCTTGTGAGCTTTAAAGTGGAGGCACAGAAGTTGATTAACTTTGGGGGCTTGAGAGCAAGCCATGTAAGTTTCATGTGCTGTCAGCTGTCTGCTAGTTATCAAATGATGTCCTTCAATATAGAATCTGTCTGCAAATTTGGCCAGAGTCTCCTTGGGTTTGAATGCAATGTGCATGAAAGTGTCCTTTTTCACTTTTAAACTAAGGTTGTCACCAAACTCATTGATCAGAAGCTGTTTCACCTCTTCCCAATTATCAATGGTGGGCAGTTCTGGTACTACTACATCCTCACAGGATGTGTGCAGGAAGGTTAGAATGTGCTCCTTCTTAACCTCATCAGAGGTTCTTTGCGCGGCTGTTTTTTTATATGGTCCAGAATGCTGCAATGGTGGATGTTTTTGGGTCAAAGACTTGTTTAAAGGTAGGTTTGAAGTGTACTTTGGGATTAGGGCCACCATTGTTGCTATTGAGTACATTTATGCGCAGGGAGAATTCTGTTTCAGATCCAGAGGGGGGCTCCTGGCCCACAGCTGACAAACACTCTCTTCAAAAGTAGTCAAGGTCTCAGAAGTGTGGGCCCCCGTATTATTGGCTAAGGTGGTCTGTTGCTCAGTAACGTTCAGGCGTTGAACATGTGTTGTTACTACAGTGGAAATCTTGGCCAGTCAGGAGTTCAGAGAAGAACCCACTGAGAGGCAAGGGTTTAACCTGTTGTTTACCATATCAACTAACTCACTCATTTCTTGCATGTCTTTGTCAAGGCTGGAGTGATCTTGTTTCAGATGTTCCATTTCATTGGCTAGAGAAATCAACTCTCTAGCAAATTGGATTAAGGGGGTTCCTAGCAGTCCTGAGTAGCAGTCATCTTTTTAACAACCTCAGCTGGACTAGCAGCAGTTACCACCATTTTTTGTAGAGCTGCAACCTCTTGCTGTAACTCAGCAACTTGAGTTGTCAAAGCAAGCACCTGAGGATCTGGCTGTAGTAACTCTACAGGGTGTTTCTGACTGCAGGTGGACAATTGTAGCTCTTGAATGGCGTCCCATAGTTTCTGTTTTCTATTCATCAGATTCTCAGATGGGGGAGAAGGAGGAACATCTGTCTTGGGTGTAGACAACTCATTTACTTGAGTTTGGAGTTTGGCAATGGCAATGGCAGCAGCAGTGGCTACCCTTTCTTGATAAAATTCTTCACTGAGCTTGCAAAGGCCTCTAGCAACAAGGTCTGCCACTTTTTGTAGTTTATTAAAGGAGTAAGCACTGAACACATTGAGCTGTTGCACAAGTTGCTCAAAATTGGTAAGATAGGCGTTCAAGGTGGAATTTACTTGGTTTGCCAGGACTGTTCTAGCTGGTGGAACTCATGTAGACACTCCCTGACGTATTTGGGAATGGACTGGCATATCTTTTAAATGGAATTAACCAAGCATTTTTGGAAGGTGACAGAGTCACATTGATTGTCAGATACCAAGGAAAACAGGGAGTGGATCTACTTCTGGTATGCAGCAAACTGATCCCAGTGATTAGTGATGGCGGCTTTCAGGGACAAACTTTTTTTGAACATGAAGCCCCAACACCATTTGATGATGGGCTAAGGCAGGCAGCATGAAGGATGATATTAGATGCTCAGCAGAACCAGCTGCTGCAAGGAGATATTGTGGAAATTGCAAAGATAAAATCATTTTGTAGTATTCCACTTGATTGAACTGTAGCTGGAGGCAAGGGATGGCTCCTTCACAGGCTATTCCAAGGGCTACTGCCATGACTTTTTCTAAGTCAGGGGTACCCATGGGGTAGGCTAATAGAAAGGGACCATTTCTGAGGTTCAATACAGTGAGGACAATAGGTGGGTCTACAATGTCTTCCTTGATAGGAGGACAGGTGATTTAAGGTGAATGTCGTAAATTGCGCTGTTAATGCCATTTCAATATGGCCTTTGAATATTGATATTTGCAAAGATTTAGTTTGTTTTGCTTTCAATTTTGGGAATTCCTTGCCTTCTTCAAATGGGTCTGGCTTAATATCCACCCATCCCAGAATATCATACCTGTCCTTGTCTAATCCTGGTATGACCTCACCCCAACGTAACCCCCTCTACCACTCTGTCTACCTAATGAGTGATCATTGACCCTTGTCTACTATTTAAGTAGAATCATCTCTCCAAATAAAGACAAGTTTATTCACATTTTTGTTGGCTTTAGTATTCTTCAAGCTTTTTCCTTTCCTTTTTGCCAAAAGGACTTTCACATCTTGTATTCCAAGAAATTAAGGTACATGTCCTTAATTTTTCCCTGAAGGCTAACCCAAGGCAAGCTTTGAACCTCAAATCTTTTGCTATAAAGATTTCCTGCTGTGTCCTCCTGGATGTTGTCCCCAGGAGCCAAACACAACAAAATGGTGCTTGCTACAGGGGCTGCAAGCCCCTTGGTTACCCTGTTTCCACATGCATTCTCTGGCCATTCTCCCTTTGTTTCTGAAGTAACCAAACAACCTAAAGTTTCTAGTCCTCCTATAGAAGAAGACATCACTGATGCCCCCTCAACTCCCATGGTACTGGTGCTGTCCCCCAGGCCCGCATGGGCCCCCTTTCTGATTTTTCTCTCAACTACAAGCAAGCTTGTGCTGCCGCCTGCTCTCTCCTCCACTCAGGCACTGTGGCAATGCACACTATCCTTGGTCTCTGTCCCAGATACACTTCCAAAGACCTGTACTTTTTCCTCTTGGACTTTGGTCTTTCCCCATGTTGATGGAGTCTATGTATACAATTGGTGTGTTAGTTAACCAGTTTATCCAACCTGCCCTGGTTCACCATCAACCTGCATTAGGATCCCAGAACCAGCTTTTAAATGCTGTAGCCACCGCCTTCTCAAACAACCATGCTCAAAATATGGCATATCAAGAATGGTTCCACAGACTCTTTGTGTGTATTTTGGATAACCAGCACAGCTTGATGGCTTCCCAGAAGTGCCTAACCTCCTCACTGAATTCCTTTCATTCCTTGCTCCCTGGATATATCAAGGATCAACTGTGCAAATTGGATGAGCATCAAGCAATGTGGCGTGGACAAATTGAGGTCTCTCTGCTAAAGCATTGCCAGGACTTTGAGACTCTGGTTAGCAAACTTAACCAATTTTGATAACATATCAATTCTCAGATTGAATTGGTTGGGACTCATGTCAATACTTGGGTCCATCATCTGCAGCATCAACATGATCTGGATAAGGCTGCACTAGGCAACACTCTTTACCAAGTACAAAATTATGTGAATGATAGAGTAGCATCCATCAGAGTGACTCCTCCTGCTCTTCCTGTTGATGTCACATCTGACTTTGAAGCCAAGGTATGGGAAGCCATAGAGGAGCTCAAGGCTATCACTTGGCGTCAATCTGCTGTTCAAACCCCTCCTCTAATAGAGCCTATACCTGTCTCTCACATTGTTTTGCTCACCAACCAAGTAGCTACCTTGCAAGGAGAAATTGAGTACTTGAGGCGAAGCCTCTCTAATCCTGATGATTTGTATTCTGAATCTGAAAGTGAAGAGCAAGCTCAGGTTGCTAGTAATCCTGCTCATGGAAATCATGGTTGTTGCCCTGGCCTGGAAGGCCAACCCTGAGTCAACTGTGCCCTTGCCCTGGATCAGCTAGCGGAAGTAACAAATGATGTTGCTGTCAGGCAGGACACATTGGAGAGAGAGGTATAAACCCTCTCTTGTTTCACAAAGACAATGAATGGACAGGTCATCCCCTTGGTTGCTCAGACCACTTACTTGACTACTTGCCTCAATGGGATTGCTTGCACTCTATAGGTGCAACGGATTAAGATTGACAAATTTGGAGCTGCTGCCACCACCGCTAGAGATATTAGTGGACAGAACAGCTCTAACTTGGATACCCAAGAGGAAAGCCTTCAACTTCTCTGGGCTAGACAACCTGCTTCTGAATCTGAGTTTGAGGGCACCCTCACATTAACGTCCTCAACCCAGGTGACAACAGCCAATCCACCTCATTATCCATTGGCCCTAATTATAAGCCTTCATTCAAGCAGATATTTGACCCTAAAACCTCTACCATTGCTGCCTTCCTGACAATTTATGAGACTGCAATGCGTAGGGCCATCAATGAACTTAAGAAAGAGCATATTCTTACCTGTCTGCATCCCACATGACAAGAAGTTGTGGTTACAAACTCCCTTCTATTGTCACTTGGGAGGACATGAAGCGGCTCCTAATTGAAGAATTCAGAGGAGATCTCAGCTTGGAAGTCAGTAAAGATGTGTTTATGCATATCACATTCAAGCCCAAAGAAATCTTGGCTGAGTTTGCCAATTTTTTATACATTGAAGGACAACAGTTGATCACAGTTGCCAATTAACTCCCCAGGAAGTATACACAGCATGTTCAAATGCTTTGAAGGTGAATTAATTCCTATGTCTGCACTTCAAGGCCCACAAAGCTTCCCTTACTTCAATGAAGAGTATCAAGACTTTTTTGCAGGACATGCACTTGACCCATGGGGGTACTGTGGTGCGCAAAAATAAGGCCAACAATGCAGGAACTACCTACTGCAATCTGCGCATTATGACCCTAGGCTCAAGTGAGCAGTCTAAGAGACAAGGTTGTCATAACTGTGGCCAAATAGGACATAACCCACGTACTTGCACCAACCCTTGGGTAGAGGGTTGCAACCCAAAGGAGCAGGCGGGAAAAGAGAAGTCAGCTTAGAGGTGGAGACACTCTCTGCTGACCAATCTCCCCTGTCTCCTCCTGATCCCCCTTCTGATAAGGAATCTTTCCCCTTGGCTGGCCCAACTATCCTTCACTTGTTCCATAACCTCTCTAGTGATTCTGAACCTGAGGACTCTGACTGCAATGAGTCTGATGGTTATGGATACTTGGTGCTGGCAGTCCCAGAGACAGTCTCTGTTCCTTACAAGCTAAGTTCAGGGAAAACCACAACTACAACTTGCCCATCTGCAAATGAAGCTAAGGCTGTAGTGGCTTGTCCCTAGTTGGATCAGGCTCATTGTCCCCCTGTATTGGTAGGTTCCTCTGAAGAGGCTGATGAACTAACATAAGCTCTCTTTCAGAATGTGACCTTATCTATCTCCTTGCAGACTGTGTATAAAGAAATTCCTGCCTTACAATGCATGCTGGCCAAATGGGAGAAAGAATTGGGGGCAGCTCAGGACGTTCTGGCTGTCTTACCCTTTGGGAAAGATACTACTTGTGTGGAAGTATTGTTCCAAAAGGTTAAGATCAAGGCTATCTTAGACACAAACTCTCCAGTCAATGTGGTGTTGTCCAAGTTAATAAAAACTTAAGCTGGCTCCCAACCTCAACTATACTCAATCATATGGTACAGCTGTCATGGCCCAAACTCAAGCCATTGTTGCTTAATCTGCCCTGCCAATGAGGTTTGGGAAGCTTCTTATTGCATCCCCTGTGGTCGTCCTTGAAAACAAAAGTTACAATTTCCTTGTTGATATGCAGTTCCTTCAAGAGTACAACGGGATTGTGAACCTTAGAGATAGGTACCTATTGCTCCTAGGATATGAGATGCCTTTAATCTTTGAAGAGCCCCCGTGTCTCCCGCAAAAACGTCTTAAGACTTGTGTGCTCTAGTACCCCACTGGTATCTTCTCACTCAAGTACATGACTCATTCTTCTAATATTGTTCCCCTCCTCCTTCCTGTCCTGCAGAGGAAGGTGTACCTCTTCTTGCCCCCGCAGCTATTACCATCCCTCCAGGCTCCCAGGTGATTATAGACTCCCAGATATCCTACAAACTTCCTGAAAAATCATTTCTGGAGCTACATTCATCTGATTCATTAAGCCGTAAAGAGCCTCAGTTATGCCCTGGGGTTTTGGACCAAACTCAGAAGGAGCCTGTATAGCTGCTGTTGGCTAACCTGACTGCCCTGCCTATGCAGGTGACTAAGGGCCAGGTTGTTGGGCATGGTTGCATATTAGGTTCAGAGCCAGTGGCTCCTCTACCCCTTTGGAACGTTTAGTGATTTCAACTTTCCTGAAGGAGACCCTCAGGTTCTCTCCCTGTTCACTACCGCAGACTTCCCACAACTGTCACCCATTCAGCAAAAAGATGTTCTGGAACTGCTAGACAAGTTTAAGGATATATTTGTCTCTGGACCCACCAACTATAGTCTAGCAAAGGGAATTATCCATCAGATAGATACAGGTGATGATCCGCCCTTTTGTGCCAAACCTTACCGCTGCAGCAGGGTAGAAGATGCTCAGGTCTCTAAGGAGCTTAAGAAGCTCTTAGACACTAGACTCTTGGCTCCCTCTCAGAGCCCTTGGGCCTCCCCCTTATTGATCCTCAAAAAGAAGGATGAAGGCCACCAAATTGCGATGGATTACTGCTGCCTGAACTTGCTCACCAAAAAGGACTCTTATCCTCTGCCTAGAATTGATGATGCACTTAGACAATTAGGGGGATCAAAGTTTTTCTCTGCTATGCATCTAGACTCAGGATACTGGCAGATTGACTTGTCTCCTGAATATGGAGAAAATGCTGTGCTTATCACTTTGGAAGGTCTTTTTAAACCCAGTCATATTCCCTAAGGACTCTGAAATGCCCCTGCTACATTTCAACGGGCTATGGACTTCATCCTGCAGGATTTTAAGCTCTCCTGTGTCCTTGTATACCTTGATGATATTACTGTGTTTAGCTCCACCTTCACTGACCATTCAGACCACCTCAAAGCTTTCTTCCTCAAATTTTTTGGGAGGCAGGCCTGAAACTCAAACCCTCTGAATGCTCCTTTTTCAAGGAGCAACTTGAGTTATTGGGCCATGAGGTCACCCAAACTGGAATATGCCCTATGAATAATAAGGTGGAAGTCATTGAAAAGATGAAGCCCCCCACAAGCCTAAAAGAGGTCCAATTTTTTTGGTATGATGGGGTACTATTGATAATTCATCCCTAATTTTGCTTAATAATGCAAACCCCTCATCCAGCTCCTTTGCAATGTACCCTTTGAGTGGACTGACAGCCAATAACAGTCTTTTGAAGCGCTGAAGGCCAAGCTCAAATAGGCTCCTATCCTAGTCTACCATGCTTATGATAAAGAGTTTATCTTGTACACTGACGCAAGCAGAGTATCTGTGGGTGCTATCTTAGCCAAGCTTGACAATGAAAGCATAGATCAACCTGTAGTCTATTCTTCACAAGTCCTCAAAAAACACAAGAAGAACTATAGAGTCACAGAAAAGAAATGTCTAGCTGTTCTGCATGCAGTAAAACAGTTCAGATACTATATTTACGGGACTCACTTCACAGTGGTTACAGACCACTCTTTCCTAAAGTGGCTGCAGCAATTAAAGGAGCCCAAAGGTTGACTAGCCCACTGGGCCTTACTCCTGCAAGGATACAATTTCACTGTAGTACATAGTCCTGGTTCACAACATCATAATGCTGATGGTTTGTCAAGGATGCCCATACTAGCCATCTATCCTGCTGACGCCAATTGCCTATACAAGTTGATAGGGTACCCTGACTCTTGGACCACTGAACCAGAAGACATTTGCCTGGCACTGCAAGTCCTGTCGAAGGATGCTGTGATTTGAGATAGACAACTCTTCAAGAAATTCAACAACACTTATCCATCCTACGTTTGTCCTAGAATGAGGATTGCCATCATCCTCCAAGCCCACATTGACATAGGGCACAAAGGTATAGCAAAGCCTCATGGCTGGTTGTGAAAAAACTTCTATTAAGAAAATATGCGCCTCCTAATTCTTGATGTCCTTGCCTCCTGTCATTCTTGTCAGCTCCAACGCCCCTGACCTTCCATACATCTGTTCAAGCTCATCCCCCCTAAGCATGCCTTCCACACTGTGAGTATTGACGCTATTGGCCCTCTCCCGTGCTCTAGGTCTGGGTGTCAATTTATCTTGATAGCTGTCAACTACTTAAGCAAATGGGTTGAAGCTAGAGCAACCAAAGATATAATCACCAAGACCACAGCAAATTTATTATTGCAAGATATCTTCTACCTTCATGGTTGCCCTCAAGTCCTGCTTTCTGACAATGGGACTAACTTTAATGCTTGCCTCATAATGCCTATTGTAGAAGCTATGGGTACACATCAATCCTTCTTTGCACCATATAACCCATCAACCAACAGGGCTATGGAACAAGAAAAATCCACTCTTGTGTCCATCATGAGGAAGCTCATCCTCTCTGATGCCGCTAAATGGGATATGTTCCTCCCTGCTGCCCTCTTTGTGTATAGACCCAGCAGGCATCAAGTGACTGGTCAGTCTCCCTTTGCCATGCTGTATGGACAAGAAGCCACTACCCCCTCAATCTTGGGACCCCTGTTGATGGAGGTTGACGCCTCTACTAATTCCAAAGCTCATGTCAAAGACTTGAATAACTGTATCATTGACATCCAAGCTACCACCTATTCTACTGCTTACAAGGTCAAAACCCTGAAACTCTTGCCCTCTAATGCTTCCAGAGCCCACCTCTCTGAGTACCAAGTGGGTGACCTAGTCCTCTATTATCAAAATTGTACTGGAGGGTGTGTTAATAAGCTAGACTCCCTCTAGGTTGGACCTTGTGAAGTCACCTACAAGAAGGGTGTCAAGTATACTGTGAAGCTACTGTCTTCCGGCTGTCCTTTTGCCTGGGTACTCTCCAAATTCCTCCGCAAATATCAACTCCCTGTGTCCAATCTTGAGGGGGGAGATGTCGTAAATTGCGCTGTTAATGTCATTTTGATATGTCATTCAAATATTGATATGTGCAAAGATTTAGTTGGTTTTGCTTTCAATTTCAGGAATTCCTTGCCTTCTGCAAACAGGTCTGGCTCAATATCCACCCATCTCGGAATATCATACCTGCCTTTGTCTAATCCTGGTATGACCTCACCCCAATGTGACCCCCTCTGCCACTCTGTCTACCTAATGAGTGATCATTGACCCTTGTCTACTATTTAAGTAAAATTATTCCATCTAAAAAACAAGTTTATCCACATTTGTGTTAGCTTTAGTATTCTTCAATCTTTTTCCTTTTCTTTTTGCCAAAAGGACTTTCACATCTTGTATTCCAGGAAATTAATGTATATGCCCTTAATTTTGCCCTGAAGGCTAACCCAGGTTAGCTTCAAACCTCAAATCTTTTGTTATAAAGATTTACTGCTGTGTCCTCCTGGATGTTGTCCCCAGGAGCCAAACATGATAGTGAAGTTGGCTCTTGTATAGGAGAAGGTCAAAGGATCTGAAAACATGGTTTCAAAAGGGATAACCAAGGGGCTTACAGCCCTTGTAGTGACCACCATTTTTGTTATGCTCTAAGGCACAGCACAGACAAAACGGGGAATCCTAACCTTAGGATTGGATTTGTAATAAGTCTTGGTTAGATGGCAGGGAAGGCTATATGATTACCTTGTGGCCCTGAATAGATAATCTCTACTAGTTGTGGCTAGAGAGAGACGCCAAAGCACTTGGAAACACAAAGACAAAAATGTTAATAGGACTGGTTTTTATTGATGATAGTGAAATAAAATATATACTGTGCAGCTTTAAAACAAAGAAGTACATGGACGATAGGATCACTTTTCACCAGCATTGGTGGGGCAAGTGAGTTGCAGGGAATCTGAAAACCAAACAAATCAGCTCCCCAGTTTGGAAACAGACTCATTTTGAGGAGAAAAGGCCAAAGCAAGGGATTTATCCTCAAAATACCCAACAAAGGCAAAATCAAACCACAGTGAATGGTGGCATTCATGACAGAGTCCACATCTTGGTCCCTGTACAAGTCTTGTAAAGCAGGGAAGAGTGGCTTGCCTAAGTAAGCCCCTGAGCTTTTCCCTCCTTGGTGGTGAAATTAGTGCTCATTTAATTTACTTGAGCAGTGCAATTTCAACTTTGAGGAATAGAGTTGTTGGCTCAGTTGTTCTTCTTGTTAGGTTGAGGGTCCTTCCTTGCTGTGGGACTTTCTTTTTGCTTGTTTGTTGCATACAGGCCGTCAGATTTTTGTGCAGCCTGCTTTCCTTCCAAGAATACGTCTTGGAGGTTCTTGCAGCAACTCATGCCAAATTGACGTCTAATATATGTGGGGAGGCCATTAAAGAAGTCCATATGTGGTCCATCTTCATCAAAGCTGATGGTTTTAGGAGCTCAATCATGTATGTCTTCATAGGCTGCAATGCACTCCTTGATGTTTCCTGTCATTTTTAAGGTTCTGAGTTCTGTTATGATTACCAGGTTGAAGCCCTTTTTGACAATTTCTTCCAGGAAGGCAGTTTTGAACATATCCCAGTCTTTGTTGTGATCAGAGGTTTGGTCAAACCACTTGCTTACAAAACGTGAGGTGGCCCCAGTAACATGCAAAGCAATCTCACTTGACCAGAGTTTGCAGGGGTAGCCTACTTGTGTAAATTTAATTTGGGTGCTTTGAATCCAGAGGTTGGCACTTTCACAGCGCAGTCCTGAGAACGTCATAATTTCTGCTGAGTGTAGGCATTGAAATACAATGTTGGGTATTTTGGTTGCTTTGGGAAATGGAGGCAGGTTCTTTCCTGGTAGGCTCCATAATGCCTGGGACTACCTGGCCTAGTTGCAAGGCTCAAAAATTGGGCAAACCGTTAATCAGGATAACAGATTTAACAGATTTGAATCAACCTGTTGATTAAAAATGGGTCACTGCCTCTTCAGTTCACCATTTAGATTTGATCCCCCCTTGTAATTTGACACTGATAAATAGACATAATCTGAGAGTTACTCAATACAATCATATTTATCAGAATGGACACCAAAAATTAGTCACTCAAGGGTTTTTTGCGTACTGGATCAGGTACTCTTTAGATGATGCAGACGGTATATGAGCCATGGATCCAGGTGGTATTGCTTAGTCAAAATTTGGTACATATTGGAAATTTTCACTGTTCAACTCTTAACAGTTGAGTCCTCCCTAAAAAATTATCCCAAATAAACCAAATACTCTCTGGGGCTTACTTTATTTTATAATACATCTTGTAGTTGGCCTACTCCCTACATCCCGTATAATTTGATCCTAAGTTGAATTATTACTGAAAGATGGGGACTGGCTGTTGGTACTTTGTTGTTTGGGCCTCCCAATGTTACTCCTATGGCCCATAATATGTGTGTCTTTCCTGCAGAATCCAAACCAGAGACAGTTATTCCCTCTCAATTTCCTGAGTTTTATGCAGAAGATACTTTAATTCTCTCTCAGGCCATCTACCTAGAACTTTTCTGGCTGGGCTTAACATTTTTCTTAATCCTAGTGTATCCTTTGGAAATTTTATAAACAGTACTTGAAGCTTTTTTGGTGGTTAATCATCAACTCCATGTAGATCTGGGAGGTGATTCCCCACCACCTGGAGATTGCTGCTTATTATCCATCAATTTCTGTCAAAGGTTCAGGACTCCTTGAGTACTGAGGAAGTTGTACTGTTTGGTTGGTATGAGGATATTGAAGCCAGTGAATCCTGTAGGGACATCCTGTCCTTCTTTATATTGTCTTCAGCATGTGGGGAGTGCCATCTGCTGGGTTCATTTCTTTGGAGGAAATTTCCTTTAACTTGCATAGGTGTGGATAACCTACCTGTACTACCACTGTTGAGTATATACTTCTAGGAAGTATAATAAACAAAATAATGGGGAAAATTAAGAAGAGAATGATAATTTATTAGATATGAGTTTGAAGTATTATATAGTATCATGAGAAGCCACATGCCAACCATGTATGCCATGGCAGTCATGGGGCTTGTTCAAGTAGTGTTCCTCTTAGGACTTGAATGGTTTATTCCTGTAATAGATGAGTGATTGATAAGATTGCCACCAACTAATGATTAGTCAGGAAATCATTTGGACAGTCACTTGGGGAACTGTTTTCCAAAGAGGGAGTAGTTGTAGATGTTGTGACAGTACCCAAGTTTACTGGTTGAATCCTTCAATTAGTTGGTATCCCAAATCCTGACTTGGCAAAGCAATAGAAGTACAACTGATACTGTATATCTTATCAATTAAGTTGATACAGTAGGGTTAAAAACTATGGCACTAATAAATCACCATCTGCAAACAAGATCAATGGATCTTAAAACAAAATTGAGCTGAACCCAAATTTATTGCTAATTAATAAAAATTCATTTTTTAGTGTTTTGCTTGCATCTGAGTTGATTTTGCGTATGTCTGAGCCAATATTATTTACAGATGAGTTGGTTTGGTTTACATATGAGTTTTTTGCCTGGCGCTGTAGCTTTGAAAACTACTGTATCTCCAGATTTATTATTATTATTTTTTGAAAAAGATACATAAAAATTTAAAACAATCTGATCCTACCAATGCATGGGTAAGATCTGATCCCAGGTGGATCTTCCTTTGATGGTTCAAAGAGGGTTCACTTCCAGAAAATCTAGATGTCACTGGACTTCTAGAATTAGATCCAGGCCCAATCTGGAAGACTGTTTTGTTATAAAGCAGCTATGGGGCTGAATCTACTGCAACCCTGGTTGGGTATGGCTGGTGTAGAGGATAAGTATAGCGGTGGAGTTGATCTTATAGGCAGCATATTCAAAGGGGATATGTATTTTTACCTGGTTCTTTAAAAAGCGGAGTATGGGATCGTTGCAACCGATTACTATTGGTTCCATCTATTGGGGTGCTAGCGTGGGGATTTGGGGTGGATCCAATGGACCTTTTTAAGGGCAGTAGGGGAATTGGGATCACTTCGGTTCCGCTTAAGGTCTATACTGAATGGGGTAGTTGATTGGATACATGGGGGTTGCAGCCAATCGGATGCTCAGCCTCAACGGACTACGTCGAGGAATCAAATATTTTAGTAATCGGTTGAAAAAGTGAATTTGGTTTAGGATTTATCGGGGGGATCCCAATTGAGGTTTGGTGGCTCGGTCTTGGATTGAAAGTGTTTGGGTTAGGCTTTCTGCAACGAGAATTGGGGTTGTCGTTGATTGCGTTTGGCGTCTCCTATCTTTGATGGGCTTGTCGCTGTATGCTTGCTGGTTAGAGCTGGAAAAGTCATGGGGCTTAAATCGAAAAGTGTGGTTTTTGATTGAAATCTTGATTTCTCCAACTCAAGTGCCGAAGGATAACATGTGGGGTTGGCTAAGGACGTTGAGTTTGAATTGAAATATTTGGAATTATGTTTGGGGTTAAAAATAAATTTAAAGCTGTGGTAATGGATTTTCAATGGGAGTTCCATTTATGGAAATTGGGGAGAATATTAACTTTGGATGTTTCATTTAAATGCATGCCAAATGGGGTTTATTAGCTGAAGTTTTTAAAGGTGCAGAAAGGTAGATGGTAGGTTAAAATCAAGGGTTGAGGATGGCTTGGATAGACATGATGTGTGACTTGCCTTGATTTGAGCAGTGCAATGCTCGGAAGGAAGGTTCTTGAACTCTCTGGTACCCAGGGCCCAGTTTGGGTGTATCTGAGGCGTCTCCGGCATATGGAACCCTCTTTGACCGCTGGTTCTGAAACCTAACCATTAGCGGAGATATAGTGCATGCTTACCATATGCTGACAGTTTTGTAACTCAGATGCGTCTTCTGGGCAAGCACCTCCTTCTCCTGCGAAGAAGGCTTGGGGTCATTCCAGTAGCTCCGCTGGAGGATATCAAGGGCAGTGTCGTCAATCTTGGTCCTGTAAGTCTTACGGTACATGCGGCGAGGTGTGTGGGGGCATGCCCTTTATAACCCAACATATGATGAAATCACTTGTTTGAATCAATCATAATCCACCCTCTTGCATGGCTGCCTGCTTCCAAAAAACGCCAATCTTCTAGTCAAAGCGGGTATGAATTTTTACAAATCCCTTTTATGGCGTCATATTTGGGGGTTAGGAATGATGGATCTTGCTTCGATGCGAGCCTAAAGTATGCAGAAGCTCCAATCAATCCACTTCGTTTCCATCGTTCTTACCACAACTTTAATAGGCTTAATTGATGGTACTCTCATCACAACTGCTACACTTTATCACGCCATAATATCTAAACCTTATTTGCACCGATCTCATCGGGATAACTCTACCTTACCAGCCAATAAGATCCAACTTAAACAAACACCTTGGCATCAAATAGGGTTACCTGTATTCGCCAGCCAATCCCCTGTCAAACCACTTATCCCAGATTCGCTCTAAATGTTAAAATAAATTGCATACTTGCTGAAACCATAGTAATTGGCCTTTCAGAATATCAGCCTAGCATTCCATTAAAAATTAAGGGTTAAACAACCCCGGTTTCGCTCCAAGAGCCAGTGGTAGCCTTTGACTAGGTCCAATAGAATAGCTGGGGGCTGGATGGAACAAGGCGGGGCTGGATTTCAAGGGTTTTAAATGGACAATACCATTCCAACGATGCCTTGGACCGTAAACCAATTCCCCGTATCAGATGGATTCGTAGGATAAATCCCCCGCTGGAGAAACTTGGACTATTCAAAAAGAAATCAAGATAATCAACCCTCTTTGATCAAATAAAATCACTCATCAGCAAGATTAACCCCTGGCTCTGCCAATCTGAATCTTACATGTTGCAATAGTACAATGTTTCTAGGAAACCCAGAAACTATAGATGTCAACATAAAATACTCCATATTTTAAAATAGGTTCTTGGTAGAAATGCCATTTCTTAAAATTCAAGTCTACTGGCGCTTCATATTTCATAAAAAGTCTTAAAATAGATTGGATCCCGTCGTTACAACTTTTACCAAGCATCTCTTATCATCCCAGCTCGAGAGGGTGACCCATTACCAGGAGCTCTCCAATCAGAAAACGACCCCTTCACTAATGTAGAACCCCAATTTAATAAATAGTTTATTAAATAAATCCATATATTTAAGTTAGCCACTGAAGCAGTTACAAAGCGAGCGGCTAAAACCCAGCCCAGAGTAGCCTTCAGATAGCAAAATACGCTAACCAGCTGATACCCTTTATAAAAAAAACGATATCAACCCAAACCCCCACCACAAAGTAACCCTACAGTTAAAAAATAAAACCCTGCCATTCCATCAATAAACTAATCCAATGGCTATAACAAACCAGCAACCTTCTAGATGCAACAATACCCAACTGTTTAGAATCCAGATACTTGTGCTACAACATCTACAATTACTCCCTCCCGGGAAATCATCTCCCCAAGAATCAACCCAACTACCAATTAGTCAGCGACACTCCTGCCACACCCTCATGTTGTACAGATATCAAAAATATCAAATCTTAAGAGGAAAACTACTTGGACAAGCCCCATGACTGCCATGACATACATGGACAGAATTCAGCTTCCTATGATACTATATAATACCATATCTTCCCATCAAATAAAGTAGCATTCTCTTTTTAATTTCCCCCTTTATTTCAATTCATATACTTCTCAGAAGTGTATACTTGATAGTGGTAACACAGGTAGGTTATTCACCCCTAAACAATCTAAGGGGAAATTCCTCCCTAGAAAAGAACCCAGAAGATGGCACTCCCTCTGGCTGGAAAAGATACAAAGCGGGACATGACATTCTCATAGGGTACACTGTCTTCAAGAATCTCCCTGTACCCAGCAAACAGTACAGCAGGTTTATAACCTACTAGGATAAAAAATCAACTCACTCTAAAAAAACCTGAAGTGGATCCAAATCCATTGTAACTTGATATATATTCCTTGATTTTTAGTTTTGTTTTAGGCTTAGTTGGTTTCATTTATCTCAACAGGTCATAAAACTGCTGTACAACTTTCTTGGTACCCTTGGGGTCCTAAATCTGCCTCCAACTCAAGCCAGCCCCAAGGTGCCAAACATTGTGTTTCCACGCCTTCACTCACCAGAAATTGGGATATCTTCACAACTCTGTTGAGAAAGCACCACCCTCTGGATTCAAAGCACTCAAAATAAATATACACAAGTTACCTACCTGCAGTAAATTTGGGCAAGTGGAGTTTCTATTTGAGTTAAAAGGATAGCCTTTAGATCTTTAATTGAATGGTTTGAAAACAACCTCAGCCAGAGCAAAAACTGGGAAGTGTTCAGAGAAGCCTTCCTTGAGAAATTTCCTCTAAAGCCATGAGCGCCATGATAACTCAGGAGCTCAGAACCCTAAAGATGTTGGGAGTTATTGATAAGTATGATGCAGGGTATGAAAAAATCTGTGGCCAAGCTCTCAGCAACATGGGCTTTGATGGCCTGAAAACACATCTTGATTTCTACAAAGAGCTTCTAATACACATTTGACACCAGTTTGATATGGCTCATTGCAACAACCTCCAAGATGTATTCTTGGAAGGAAAACAAGCTGCTCAAAAATATGAAAACCTACATGTGACCAACAAGCAAAGGGAGAGCCCCTCTGCTAGAAAATTTATCCCTATTAACAAATAAGGCAACCAAACCAACTATCCCAACCCCAGAGGAGGAGACTGTAACACACAGGCTAACCAAATGAGTACCAAGACCTTGTCTGCAGAGGGAAAAGAGCTGGGGAGTGCTTAGGCAAGACACTATCCTCTTCATTACAAGACTTGTACATAGACCAAGACATGGATTACATCATCATGATCCAAGTTGTCATGAATGAAATTTCAATACTTGTATCAAAAACCTGTAAATTGAAACCCGGGTCTCAGGGAAAGCCTTATGTTGATCAGAGTGGACAGGGAACCACCCAACTGCTAGTTGGGTCAAGTCCTGGACCACCAGAGATAGATGACCCCAAACAGGGGGAACAGAAACCTGCCAACCTGCCAAGCGTCAATACTGGAGGTTTAAAATCAACATTGGAGACCCTGGAATCAAACCCCAACCCTCCAAAGACTACTCAAATCACACAAAGTGGACAGGAACCCACCCACTTGTTAAATTACAAACCTGAGTTGATGAGTTACTCCAAGACCTGCCAGTCTCCCGAGGACAATTCCCAAATGGTCACCAGATTGATGCCAACCTTGCACCACCAAAGATCCAGACCTATGCAGAGGTTGTAGCTTGCCTTGAGGAGGTTAAAACAAAACCTACTGTTAACTCTTCCAATGATCACCAGCATCTGCCAGTCTTCTGTCCAGAATGGGTAGTGCAATTGAACTACTCAGGTGACATAGTGAACAGTGGTGATGGAACAAAGCATTGCCACTTTTATTCACCAGAGCAGGCACAACCTGGATCTGCCGCCCTCAAGACTCTAAGCCAAGATCCATGCCCTGCCAGTGCCTTGTCTGCAGACCTGAACCCTGCAAAAATTGAAGAAGCAAAAACCCATGGTATAAAAGCCCTGGCGGTATGGTGATGACCATATTGTCATTTTTGATAATAAAGTTTTATGAACCTTTGGTTCAAACAAATCTTACCTTATCTTGTTGTAGTGATCTTCCATCTTAACTCTGGCCAAGTAGACCATCAGGCAACCACCCCCTCTGAAGATCAACCTGTTGACCCTCCCCAAGCACTATACTGTCCCCCAAGAGCCCCCTTTGGACCTGTGCACTTTACTGAATACCCGCCCAACCCTGCCTACGCGGAATACAATTTGAAGACCATCCTCATTGCTGATCCCTTGGCAAGGACTAGAAAAACTGAATACATAGGACGCAAAGGAAAGAGGATTGAGGTACTGCCCTTATTGTTCAAAGACAAGTACAATTATCTGCCTGCCTACTTTGTTCCCATGACTCCTCCCTTAACCCTGCAACCTGACCGCCCAATGGAGACCCCCACTGCGGCCAAGACTACATCAACCCAACTGTTTGGAGTACTCTACATTACTTTGACGGAAATGGTAGACACTATGGTGCACAATTCAGGGCCCTGGTCTTTGCTTGGGCGATCTGTTTCCTATATTATCAAGTTAGCACCCATTCTATGGTGGGCATTACCCTCTGGCCTGGCTGTATTACAACCCAAGCCAACCAATGCCTCTACCTATGCCTGGCTTCCTGACACAAGTACCCTGCAAAGTCCTATACTGTTTGCTGCCCAGACAGGAAATAAACTGCTCAATTATCACTTCTGTTTTTTCTCAATATCAAGACACAGCATTATTTGACACTGAAGCATAGCAGGCCCTTGTTGACAAGAAATGTGCTGGCATTATGAAACTACCTGCCTCTAAAAGTAATTTAAGATGTGTTATTATGGCATATATTATAAGTAAACTAGTTATCAGAGAAGCTAAAATTTTTCAGGTGCAGATAGAAAATTTTGTTCCCATCATTGGAGGACCTATTCTACAAATACTCAAGTAGGTATTGTGCCGAGATTCAACTGCATTCAGGAGAAAAACTTGTAAATTTATTGGCAAATCTTCACCCCTGCCATCCAATGAGTTGAGGTCCACCACCATGTCTAACCCACCCACCTTGACACTCTCATTAAGGACCACATACCTGTTTTATAATCACCAAGACTGAAGAGCAAAATGATATCATCATGATTGATTGGAATGCTTGCACTTATAAGATCATTCACTTCATTAATTCAGAGCCCTCACAATAGCATGACCCTATACACCAACAACTGGTCCAGGAATTCTCCTCTGTCCTCCAATAAAAATTTCCAGGGTTACCACCTGACAGAGACATCCAACACAAAATAGACCTCAAAGAAAGTGTACCCAAGGCAAGACCTATCAATTGCTTAACACCACAAGAGAACTATGGTCTAAAAGAATACCTGGATGAAGCATCAGAAAAGTGGATCATAAGACCCTTTAAATCTTCACTTGGTGCCACTGTCTTTTGTGTGGCCAAGAAAAATTGTGACCTTCAACCAGCCACCAAGCACTTAACAAGGGCACAATTAAGAATGGGTATTCCCTGCCCCAGGTTGATAACCTATTTGATGCCTTAGGGGATCAAAATTATTTAGCAAGGTTGACCTGATTTCAGGATACTGTCAATTATATACTTCTGAGAACTATAATAAACAAGATAAAGGGGAAATTAAGAAGAGAATAATACTTTGTTAGATATGATTTTGGAGTATTATATAGTATCATGGAAGCCACATGTCAAACATGTATGATATGGGGCTTGTCCAATTGATGTTACTCTTAGGACTTGAAATATGTGATCCCTGTAATAGATGGATGAATGATAATAGTGCCACCAACTTAATGATTAGTTGAGGAATCATTTGGGGAGTTACTTGGGGAATTAATTTCCCAAGAGGGAGTAATCAAAGATGTTGCAACAATAGCATAATATTAGAGTCAACCCAAAGGATATCCAAAAAACAGCATTCTGAACCAAGTATGGTTCCTCTGGATTTGTGGTAACAAACTTTGGTAAATTAATTTCCCATAAACTTTTTAATCTTATTGGATGGGGTGTTCAAAGAATATATTAAAAGTTATGATATAGCTTACCTGGATGACATAATTATCTGCAGCCTAACCAATGAGCAGCACTGAAAGATATCCATGTGGCTCTCATAACTCTCAAGGACAATCAACTAGTGGCTAAGGCATCAAAGTGTGAGCTCTTCTTCAATTAGTCATCCTTCCTAGGCTATAAAATCAGCAAGGACATAATGAATATGGATCCTGTCAAGGTAAAAACAATAACAGACATACTACTGCTGCACAAAAAGAGTGAATGCTGGATTTTATTGGGGATAATTTTGTATTTCAGAATATTTATCTCTGACCAGAAAACTAGCCGCCCTGCTATCCACAATCACTGGTGAAGACAACTGTGATGATTCATATGAGTAGCTGCTTTACATGTGAGGGCTTAATATTAGTCAAATATATATTGAATTCCTAATACAGGTAAATGTTGATTGGTTTATTGATATATAACCTGATGATTAAGAGCAGTAGTCTATGCCTTGGGATGATAGTAATGTCAAAACAGCAGGGTCAACCCACCAATAAGGTTCTGACTAAGCGGGTTTGTGACCCACATCTGACTTCCTGGTGACTTGTAGTCAGACAAGGAAGTTGACTTAAATTCCCTGAATTAGCAACATGAACAAGTGATGATCCCATACAGTAGATGGCTCAATTTTGCGCTTGACTCATTACCAGGATCAAGTCATCCCCTTCACTATCCCACCAAGTGATATACATAATTATGTTTCTCTTATAATGATTTAGCGCAACTGTATAATTCCTATATCCAAATAAAGATAACAATCTAGTATCCAATATTTTCCTCTTGTAACTATGCTAAAACAGCACATTTACAATAGTAAGGTGACCTCTTACTAGTACTTTAGAAGGATAAAAAAGTTGAGTACCATGGGATTATTATATCAAGGGTTATAGGCATCCTTAGACTTGCTAGGGTGGGAATACAGCTAGAGTTCTGCCCTGGGATGGATGGGTTTAGATAGCACTAAAATCCTAAAACCAACTGGGGTGATAATAAAGTTAGGTTACTGTATCTGAAAAGAAGGTAAATTTTCTCTTTCTAACACTTTATTATATCTTTAAGGAGGTCTTAATGTTGCTGGGAAAGCTTAGATAGCTAAGAACTATCATTGGGGTGGCTGTACAGAGATACAGCTGCAAAACTTAATTATTGGAAGTTTTATGGGAAGTGAAGTTGGTTACTTTGCGCCTGAAAGCTCAAGCTAAACCCATGGGTGAGTAAAACAGTAGTAGTTTATAAAGTATGCATGCTTCTGATGACCTAAGTGTAGGTTGCTTATAGGGGTCAAGTCTAGGTATAACTCTTTTGCAGAGACTTATTTCCTGAGCCTAAGGTGTTTACTGAGGGGGCTATCATAATAAAGAAGCCCAAATGGAGGACATATATGAGGCTAGAAGAGAAGGAGTAGAAGGACCAGGAGATAACTCATCTATAGTGGCTGAAAAAAGAGAAGGAGAAAAGATTAAGAGCAAAAAATAAAAAAATAAACAAGATAAAAATATTAAATTAAAACAGAGGAATATAATATAGAAGGAAATAAATAAAGAAACAATGAATAAATAAATAGAAAGTAATAAAAATAAAAGAATTAAGAAGAAAAAGAAATAATAGAATAAGAGTAAACATTTATTAAGGCAAATTAATAGAGAAGGTAGAGCAGGAGTGACTGGGAACAAGACAGAGAAACACCAAGAGCAGGAGAAAACAATTTGCTGTTCACTATGGTGCAGAGCAAGAAAAAAACAATGGTGCCCTCAAGTTTGCTGACAGGAAAATAACAGAGAAACATTGAGAAAATCACAAGTGAACAAATTCCTTATGCTTTATATAAGCAAAAAAGCAAATCAACACACATAAACGTGACAGGAAACACAGAAATTGGTTGAAATACTGCTTAAGGATTGTCAGAGTTTTGCCATCATTTGATGGTGTCCTGTTCAAGCAAGAGGCTATAATGGGTAGCTTGGCAGATCAATTTATGGTAACTGAGGGATTCAGACGTTTGATTGGCTACAGGTTAAGGATTAATTTATCAATTTTTTATTGGTAAAATAAAGAAAAAAGCCCAATGAATCAAGGGAGCTGAAAGGAAAATTCTTCTCTGATTGCCTAGAGTAAGTACTAAGGTTTAAATTATTATAGAAAAAAATAGAATCAATAGTTTAAGCCTGGAGTGAAAAAACAGCTCAGAAGTGAATCAGACTAAAACAAGGGGCCATATAAGGGGTGATAGATTGAAGTAAAGGAATCATCAAATTCAGTGAGCTAAGGAAGGAGTCCAAGACCAAGAGCAAGGAGAGCAGGAGAAATGAGTCCAAGATCAAGGAGTCCCAGAACTAGGAGACCAAGAGCAAGGACAAGAAGACTAAGACCAAGCCAAAACAGGCTACAGTCAAGAAGGCTTCTAAGGGGTCCTTCCTTCTGCTTCAATAAACTACACTCACTGTGATATAAATTGAGGGATATTAAGAAGCTGTCTCCCTGTGGTGTAGAATCACCCACCAAATCCACATAGAGTTAATGATTAACCACCATGCAGCTTCAGATACCGTTTTGTGAAATTTTCAAATGAGATACTAGGTTTAAGTAAAATAATTAACCCTAACCAAAAGAGCCCAAGATAAATGGCCTTTAAGAGAATCAGAGTGTCTTCAGCATAAAATTCAGGATATTGAGATAGCACCAGAGTTTCAGCTTTGACAGTAAGAGGAACAGCTCCAAGACTGACAGGCATTGAATTAACATTTGGCGGAGGCAACAACAAAGTACCAACAGCAGGGCCCCACCTTCCCATAATAATCTGGCTAAGGATTAAATTGTATGGAATTTAGCGCAAAAGAACAGCCACAGGATGCATTTAAAATAAAAATTAGACCAATATATATTTGATTTTATTGAGTAAATCTTTTGGGAGGACTCAACTCTTAAGAGTTGAAATAGTGAAAATTATTCAATATATATCAAAAATTGACTAAGCAATACCACCTGGATCCTGGGCTCCTATTTCTTCCACATTGTCAAGTGAGTATCTAGTCCAGTTTGCAAAGAGCCCTTGAGTGACTAACTTCTGATGACCATGCTGATAAATAAGATCATATTGGGTGACCCTCAAATTACGTCAATTTATCAAAGTCAGCTTACAAGGGGACTTCAGATTCAACTGGCAAACTAGAGCAGCTGTAACCTATTTTCAATCAACTCTTTGATTCAAGTCCATTAAAATTTTCAATTTTTTTAAAGGTTTCCTGATTTTCTGAGCCTTCCTACTTGGCCAAATAATTTCTGGCATTATGGAATTTACTGTGACACTCACAGCCCCTAAAACCATCCTTGATTTTCCCCAGTATACCATGGATACTACTAACCACATTTTCTACCTTAGCATAGGTGAGGAGGATCTTTACAGGTATTGCTGTAGGAAGTTTGACTCTAGCCAAACTTCTGAAGAGGAATGGGACTGACTAACCAGACAGCTCAAGATGATTGCCAGAGGCAAAGAATTATTTTAGAATTTAGTTCAAGAGACTGTTCTAAGAGTTTTATCAATCCAATGAAGAGATCACTCCAGCTGAGGTGATGGTCTATGGAGGAGATGCCAGAATAATCATAGAAAAGGTGTTACAGAGATTCACTGTACTCCAAGAAAAATAAAACACTCTGGCCAGAGTTCCTGATCACTTGAATAATGACAACCCCTCCCAGCTGGCACCTGGCTTTGACTAAGGACATGTTTTGGTGTCTGAAGAGCAAGAACACCACAACAACCAGGTTTGTGTGGACCCCCTACATGAGCAGAATTTCTTCTAACTCAAGGAACACTTGAATACAGCACTCACACTTGTCACAAATGACATTTTGCTATTAATCCTAAAGCAAGTTCCAGAGCAAGGATCAACCCCTGGCTCCCACCACTTGCAGCCTGTCATCCCAGAGGGCCTAGCTGCCTGTATTTTTTGGTCTCAAATCTGAATTAAATTTAAATAGAAACCCATTTACATATACATCCTTGTAAGCAGCACAAAATATTGCAAGCAAAAACTCCAAATTTGCCAATAGAAGCTATACTTGGGTATTATCAAATCATTGTAAAGGAGGCCCTGAATATTTTTGCTGTGTTACCAATAAGATCCCAATAGAAATTTCCCAGGAACCTGAACCTTAGAGATACCCAGTAAGCCTTCCTGAACCTCTCTGCTAGAATAGTGAACAGAAAGGACCAGCTGTCTATTCCACAGTGTAGTCAATGATGTCCACCAAGTACCAGATGCCACTATGCCACTGCCAATGTCTGCCACCCAGAAGCCCAAGTTTCCAAATCCCTAATTTAAAGATGAACATCTGGTTGAGAGTATATATGCCCTATCAGTTGTGAATTAACCCCCATTGTAATTTTTACTAATAAAGCTATTGAACCTTTGGTTCAACAGTATCTTACCTTATTTCATATTAGTTATATTCCATTTAAAAATCAAACCATCAGGCTCTGCTCAACCTGCAACCTTACCTGTAGATCTCACTGACCCCAAACATGCATATTTTGTCCTCCCTTTATCCCCTTTGGTTCTATACACTTTTTCCAAATATCCTTTAAACCTTGCCTTCTCTTAGTTTACACTAGAGAATATCCTCTTAGCCCACCCCCTGGCCAGATAATGTATGACAAAAACCTTTGGTTAAGAAGATTACTGGTACATTGTCCAAAAAAGCTCTTCAGGAATAAGTATAACTGCTTGCCTGTGTATCTGTCTCCAAAGACACTGCCTGTTACCCTGCAGCTCAACTGCCTGGAAGAATATGGGATTTCAAATGAGACCTTTTCTGATCAACTCTTTGGTTTGATGTATATTATCTTAACTGTGTTGGTGGACTCTAAGGTCTCATCCAGCAGTCCTTTGTCCCATCTAGGTAAAATCTTCTCCCATGTGCTCAAGTTAGCGCCTATATTATGGTGGGCAATACCTACTGGCCTGTTGGTTTCTCTGCCCATGTCTGCTAGTACCCCTCAACAACCCTGGCTCCCTGACAATACTCTAGTACCATAACTGTTTAGGGGTCTAAAAAATGGAAACAGATGCTTTCAACTACACTATTAGTGGAGCTCTCAAAATAAAGAAAAAATACAAGAATTTCCTCCCTGTTGCACATAAATCAAGAAAATATAAGATTTTGAACAAATATACCCCATCCACAATAAATAATTAACAGCAATTGCCAATTTTCTAATGAAATGATGTTGTTATCTGGAAGGCACACAAATATTCAGAGAGTTGACTGGTCATAAATCATTAGTGTTCTTCAAAACACAATAGAATCTCTCAAGAAGACAAGATAAATAGATGAATCTTATCCATAGGTACACATTATTATTGAGTACAACACAGGTAAATAGCTACTTATGACAGACCCCTGTCAAGGTTGAACTGTAAACATCTACTCCGCACCAATGATGAAGAATTTGATTGATTCATTTTAATAAAGGGGAATCTCTAAGAAGGGTTGCCACCCAATGCTCCAATCAATGTCCAAGCTAAAGTCCTCAAGTGCAAACATATGTTCAAAAACGTCTATTGTACCCTCTACTGAATACTGCCAAGTAGAAACACTGTATCTTATAACCCTTTAACACAAAAGATTGACACCATCCTTTGTTATTACATAAGCTTAGGATACAACTATATCAGGAACCTACATGGGTATCTCAAACCCTGCTACTGGTGGCCAAATATGCTGAAAAACATTAAAGAAGTCATCAATCATTGTGAAGTGTGTAAAAAGTATGCTTGCTCTAAGGCACTTGAAGTCTTTTATACCTGTCTTCATAACCCAACCATTCAAAGTATAGGAACTGTCATTGTGGAGAAAATATCAGAAGACAAAAAACAACATATCATCACAGCCATCAATCATGCAATAAGATGGCTTGTAGTACAAGCTACTGAAAAATAACAACTTTAAGGGAAGCTTTGAATAATAATTTGGAGAAGAATGATTTTATTGGATAATTAATTTTGTTTTTATATCCAGAAATTTTGTGGCAGGTACCTAACTGAGATCTGTGGTTGATTTAAGTTGGCATGGCTTGGATCAGGGATGAACAGTTAGTTAGCTGCATCAGGTGAAGATTGGCTTGATACCAAACCAGATAAATGGTCAAGAAATTGATTTTCTACCAAACCAGGCTATGTATGGATGTTGAACTAGGTTGGTGATGGCTAAACTGTTCTAACATCTAAACCCTTGGCACTAACAGGGAACACAAAGAAAACAATGTAGGATAGTTCATATGTAAAGAAATAATCTATCAAGTTTGGAAGACTAGACCAACTAATCATGAATGGAGGGACATAACTCACCACTGCCAACACCAATATCTACCTTGCCAATAATGGTATAAACTACACCTTCAGTAGCCCCCATCACCTCCAGGTATAGGCCAGATCAAAATAAACAGATTGTTGGTAGATATAATAATAAAATCATCTTCTAACAACCCTTGCCGCTGTGATGAGATATTGCCACTAGCACTCATGTCCTGTAGTACCCATGTGGATTTTAGTGTGTGAGTCATGAATGAAATTTCAATACTTGTATTGAAACCCCAGGAATTGAACCCCAGCCCTCAGGAAATGCCTTGTGTCAATTAGGGTAGACAGAAGCCCACCAGACTACCAGTTGGGCCAAACCCTGGGCTTCCAGAGATGCCTTGTCCCAACCAGGAGGGACAGGAACCTGTCAACCTATCAAGTATCAAGACTGGAAGTTTGAAATCAACATTAGAAACCCTGGAATTGAACCCTGACCCTCCAAAGACAAATTGTGTCACCCAGGATGGACATAAACTCATCAACTCTTTTAGCCACAAACCCAAGTTGCTGAATTACTTTGAGACCCACCAGCTTCCTAAGGATGATTCCCCAAATGATCACCAGATTGTAATCAACATTATGCCACCAAAGACCCAGACCTACACAGAAGTTGTAACTTGCCTAAAGGAGTTTAAAACAAGGTCTAATGCTAGTATCACCAATGATCACCATCTGCCGCCAGTCTTCAGTCCAGAATGGGTAATGCAATTGGCCTGCTCGGGTGATATGGTGAACAGAAGCAGCAGAACAAAGCATTGTCACTTCTGTTCACCAGAGCAAGCACAACCAGGATCCACTGCCCTCAAAACCCAAAGCCAAGATTCATGTCTTTCCAGAAAATTGTTCACAGGCCTGAAGTCCATGAAAATCAAAGAAGCAAAATCACCTGGTATAAAAACCCCAGCAGTATGGGGATGACCCTATTTTAATTTTTGATAATAAAGTTTTATGAACCTTTGGTTTGGAAAAATCCTATCTTATCTAGTTTTAGTGATTGTTCATCTCAACTCTGGACAAGTAGAAAACCAAGCAACCACCCCCTTTAGAGACCAATGTGCCAACCTGCATCAGGAACTATACTGCCCCCCTGGAGCCCCCTTTGGACCCGAGCATCTCACAAAATACCTGCCATATCCAACCTACTCAGAGTTTAACTTGGAGAACATCCTCATTGCCGACCCCAAGGCAAGGACTAGAGAAACCAAATACATAGGATACAAAGGAAGTGGTAAGAGAGGCTGCCAATATTGTTCAAGGACAAGTACAATTATCTGCCTGCCTAATTTGTCCCCATGACTCTGTCCTTAGCCCTGTGGTCTGACTGCCCAATGGAACCTTCCACTGCCACCAAGACCACATCCACTCAACTGTTTGGAGTACTCTACATTACTTCAACAGGATTGGTAGACTCTATGGTGCCCAACTCTGGGCCCTGGTCTTTAATTGAGCAATTTTTATACTATATTATCAAGTTAGCACCCATCCTATGGTAGGCATTACTTGCTGGCCAGCGGTAGCCTGCCCTGAGTCACCTAATGCCTCATCCTATATCTGGCTTCCTGACAGTGGGTAAGAGCCCATATGAACTTGTGTATGGAAATAATCCAGTTGTTGGGAATTTTGATCAAGCAATGATTCCAACTATGACAGAGCTGGCAGATATGAATTACAGCTGCCAACCAACATAAATTGGTAGTATAAAACAAATGCATATTGAATCAGCAGTAGTCTGCTGACCTGAACCATAAATCAGCCAATGGTAAATGCCGCCACAGGGTTAATAATACATGATTTGCTGCCACGCCACTTTAGAAAAATACAGGCGCTGTGTTGCTGCCTAACAATTGAAACAGGTGCCAAAGCGCCGACTAACTTTATTGTCAAGCAACACCGCCTATAATTAAGTTAAGCGCCAAAGTGCCAAATTACTATTACATCAAGCGCCACTGCACCACCTGGCAAATATTACAGCCGCCAAATGCTGCCTTACTTTTACATTGAGCACCAAGGAGCTGGGTTTTATTCCCCATAGTCTCAAATTTTCATATCAATCATATTACTAAGCATTATGCTTGAAGTATGCCAGGAAGGTAGGAAGTGATCCTGAAGTAACTAAGTTATTCCATGCCAGCAAGGATCACCTGTGCTGGGTGAAGATAAAGATATTCTATTGGTTGAAATGCAATAGGCGCCAAACCTAGATTAATAATTAACCAAATTAGGGGGTGTTAGAATTTCCTAGAAGACATTGCTACTGTAAATTCAGAACCTAAATGTAAAAATGTGGGATTGTCAAATCCTTGGTCCAAATTTTGAACCACTTTTCTGTGATGGCCCTTTTTTAATAAAATTGATTTTTTTGTATTTTTATTTGAATTTTTAAAAATGCAGGAACTCATAGACACTTTGCAAAGTTCAAGTCAAACTGCATATTTCCAATGGACAAATGAATCACTGGAATCAGATTTGAAGCATTCAAATCCATCAACTATTTTCATTTAGTTGGCTATGTTTTTTGAAATTGCTGGATTGTCAAATCCACAAACCAGATTTTAAATCACTTTTGAATGCCACTAGTAAACTTAAATATTAATTGCAGGATTTGAAATTCAAATTTAATGTACAGTAAGCACACTAGGAAACACCAACCCAAATAAAAAAGCTCCACCACAACTAAAATAAAACTAAAAATTCAATCTCAATAACCATGTTTAGACATAAAAAGTTATTAAACTTTAAAATTATCCAAACTCGTAAAGTATACAATATTATACACTTCAAATCATGGATATAGAAACTCTGTTACTATTCAAGGCTAAATCAAGAGAAAACAACCCTAAAACTAAACTAAAAACTAAATAAATGCATATTTAATCTAAAATATTTTTTATTTTATTTTTATGGACAGACAATTGCATTCCCAACCCGCTCCTGCACCAGCCCATGGGGCAGCCTGTCCACAAGGGTGTCCCAGAGGGTCCAAGAACAGACCCAGAACACAACTCAAGGGAAATAATGCCAACACATAGGCCTCCCAAGGCATCAGTGCCAGCCAACCACCTCTTGCATCTCAAGCCAGGAACAGCAGCCTGAATCCCAGACAGAAGCTGCTCTCAAGGCCTGCCACCAAAGTCTCCTAAACCTGGGTCACCAGGAACAATGAGGTTACTTACACCTCCACTGTGTACCCAGTTGTCACCTGTCCCTGCACTCTGGATCCAAGAGTTTCCACTTCCTGCCCTGCATTTTTGACACGTCTTATGAGATTGACCACCACTGTTGAGCCATCTGTGTCTGTGATCTATTCAACCATTTACAGCGCCACCACAAACAAGTGTGATCCCACCTTCTACACAAAGGTCCACATCCCCTGTGTTAAGCTTTCTAGCCAGGATGACACATTACCATCCAAGGGCCAGCATTGGTTAACAGATAGTGAGTGTTGTGTTTGGCTCCTGGGGACAACATCCATGAGGATACAGCAGGAAATATTTAATGAAAGATTTGAGGTTCAAAGCTAGCCTTAGGTTAGCCTTCAGGGCAAAATTAAGGGCATGTACCTTAATTTCCTGGAATACAAGATGAGGAATTCCTTTTGGCAAAAAGGAAAGGAAAAGGCTTGAAGAATACAAAAGCTAACACAAATGTGGATAAACTTGTCTTAAAAAGAGAAGTAATTCTACTTAAATAGTAGACAAGGGTCAATGATCACTCATTAGGTAGACAGAGTGGAAGAAGGGGTCAAATTGGGATGAGGTCATATCAGGATCAGTCAAGGGCAGGTATGGTAATCCAGAATGGGTGGATATTGAACCAGACCCATTTGTGGAAGGTGAGGAATTCCCAAAATTGAAAGCAAAACCAACCAAATCTTTGCAAATATTGTTATTTGAAAGCCATATTGAGATAGCATTAATGGTGCAATTTCCAACATCTCTCCCCTCAAGATTGGACACAGGGAGTTGATATTTGCGGAGAAATTTGGAGTGAACTCAAGCAAAGGGGTGGCCAGAAGACAGCAGCTTCACATTATACTCAACACCCTTCTTGTAGGTGACTTCACAAGGCCCAACCAAGAGGGTGTCTAGCTTATGGGCTTAGCCTCCAGTACAATTTTGATATTAGAGAACTAGGTCACCTACTTGGTACTCAGGGAGGGGAGCTCTAGAAGCATTGAAGGGCAAGATTTCTGAAGCTTTGACTTTATAAACAGTAGAATAGGCTGTAGCTTGGATGTCAATGATCCAATTAGTCAAGTCTTTGACATGAGCTTCAGGATTGGCAGAGACGTCAAATTTGATCAACAGGGGTCCCAAGATTGAGAGGGTGGTGGCTTCTTGTCCATACAGCATGACAAAGGGGGACTGGACAGTCACTCAATGTCTTCTGAGTCTATACACAAAGAGAGCAGCAGGGAGGAACATATCCCAGTTAGCGGCATCAGAGAGGATGAGCTTCCTCATGATGGACACAAGAGTGGATTTTTCTTGTTCCATAGCCCTGTTGGTTGATGGGTTATATGGTGCAAAGAAGGATTGATGTGTACCCATAGCTTCTACAATAGACATTATGAGGCAAGCATTAAAGTTGGTCCCATTTTCAGAAAGCAGACCTTGAGGGAAACCATGACAGTAGAAGATATCTTGCAACAAGAAGTTAGCAGTGGTCTTGACAGTTATATCCTTGGTTGCTCTGGCTTTGACCCATTTACTAAAATGATCTACAGCCACCAAGATCATCAATACCCAGACCTAGAACAAGGTGAGGCCCAACAGCATCAATACTCACAGTGTGGAAGAAATGCTTTGGAGGGATGATCTTGAATTGATGTTGTGAAGATTGGGGTTGTTGAAGCTGACAAGAATGACAGGAGGCAAGGACGTCAAGAATTAGGAGGCGCATATTTTCTCAATAGAAGTTTTTTCCACAACCAGTCATGAGTTTTTTCTGTACCTTCATGTCCAGTATCAATGTGGGCTTGGAGGATGATGGTCACCCTCATGCTGGGACAGACGTAGGGTAGATAAGTGTTCTTGACTCTCTTGAAAAGTTGTATATCTCAAATCACAGTATCCTTTAATATGGCTTGCATTGCCAAACAAATGTCCTCTGGCTCAGTGGTCCAGGAGTAAGGGTACCCTATCAACTTGTATAGGCAATTGGCGTCAGAAGAATGAATAGCTAGTATAGGCATCCTTGAGAAACCATCAGCATTTTGATGTTGTGCACCAGGACAATGTACTACAGTGAAATTGTATCCTTTCAGGCGTAAGGCCCAGTGGGCTAGTCAACCTTTGGGCTCCTTTAATTGCTGCAGCCACTTTAGGAAAGAGTGGTCTGTAACTACTGTGAAGTGAGTCCCGTAATTTGTAGTTCTGGAACTGTTTTACTGCATGCAGAACAGCTAGACATTTATTTTTTGTGACTCTATAGTTTTTCTTGTGTTTTTTGAGGACTTGTGAAGAATAGGCCACAGGTTGGTCTATGCCTTCATTATCAAGCTGGGCTAAGATGGCACCCACAGCTACTCCGCTTGCGTCAGTGTACAAGATAAACTCTTTATCATAATCAGGATAGACTAGGATAGCAGCCTATTTGAGCTTGGCCTTCAGAGCTTCAAAAGACTGTTATTAGCTGTCAGTTCACTCAAAGGGTACATTGTGAAGGAGCTGGATAAGGGGTTTGCTTAGTTCAGCAGAATTGGGAATGAATTGTTGATAGTACCCCATCATATCAAGAAACACTTGGACCTCCTGTAGATTTTTGGGAGGCAGCATCTTGTCAATGGCTTCCACTTTATTATTCATAGGGTTTATTCCGGTTTGGGTGACCTTGTGACCCAAGAACTCAAGCCGTTCCTTGAAGAAGGAGCATTTAGAGGGTTTGAGTTTCAGGCCTGCCTCCCAGATTTTGATGAAGACAGCTTTGAGATGGTCCAGATGGTTGGTGAAGGTGGAATGAATACAGTAATATTGTTAAGGTATACAAGAATGCAGGAGAGCTTCAAATCTTGTAGGATGGAGTCCATAGCCTGTTGAAACGTAGCCGGGGCGTTGCAGAGTCCTTGGAGCATTTGAGTGGGTTTGTAAAGACCGTCTGAAGTGATGAGTGAAGCATTTTCTCTATCTTCAGGAGAGAAGTTGGACTGCAAGTATCCTGATGCTAGATCCATGGCAGAGAAAAACTTTGATCTTCCTAATTGTCTGAGAGCATCATCAATTCTAGGCAAAGGGTAAGAGTCCTTTTTGATGAGCAAGTTTAAGCGGCAGTAATCCATCAAAATGTGATGGCCTCCATCCTTCTTTTTAGGATCAATAATGGGGAGGCCCAAGGGCTCTGGGAGGGAGCTAAGAGCCCAGCATCTAGGAGCTGTTTAAGCTCCTTAGAGACCTGAGCATTTTCTACTCTGCTGCAGCAGTAAGGTTTGGCACAAAAAGGTGGGTCATCACCTGTATCTATCTGATGGATAACCCCCTTAGCTAGACCATAGTTTGTGGGTCCAGAGGAAAATATATCTTTAAACTTGTCTAGTAGTTCCAGAACATCTTTTTATTGAATGGGCAACAGCTGAGGGAAGTCTGCGGCAGTGAACAGGGAGAGAACCTGAGGGTCTCCTTCAGGAAAGTTGAAATCACTAAACGTTCCAAAGGGGTATAGGGACGCACTTGCTTTGAACCTAATATGCAACCATACCTGACAACCTGGCCCTTGGTCACCTGCATAGGTAGGGCAGTCAGATTAGCCAACAACAGCTGCACAGGCTCTTTATGAGTCCGTTCCAAATCCCAGGGCATAACTGAGGCTCTTTACAGCTTAATGAATCAGGTGAATATAGCTCCAGAAATGATTTTTCAGAAAGTTTGTAGGATATCTGGGAGTCTATAATCACTTGGGAGCCTGGAGGTATGGTAATAGCTGCAGGGGCAAGAAGAGGAACACCTTCCTCAGCCAGACAGGAAGAAAGAAGGGACCACATCTTGGAAGAATGAGTCCTGTACTTGATCAAGAAGAGGTACATCATGCCATCTTGAAAACACCACTTTGATTTACGCCATCTCAAATTAAATTTGAGATGGCATTTTTTGTGTTAGTGATTTTGAATCACAAAAAATAAAATAAAACAATAAACCAGTTAAAGTTTACATATACTTTATTAATGTGGCATCTCAAATTTACGCCATCTCAATTCCATCACTTTGAGTAAGGTTAATTAAATATTATTTTGCTAACTTTATTTACATATGAAATTACTTAATATGGGGCGTGTTTACGCCATCTCAACTTTACCTCATTTTGAATCACGCTATTTATCTTTAACTAAAATAAGCTTATACCCAAACTAAAATAAAGCCTGTTGTATAGTGCCAGAAGATGTTCCTATAGTATTGATCCAAGACATTTATACTAAGAACAACCTAAATAAACGCCACTATGATAGTCCTTCTAGTGATTGTCATTTCTGGGTAAAAAAACCAATTTTGTTATATTTAATTTATAGCTTTATTATACATGATACGTTGATAAGGGTTCTCTTAATAAGATATTTTAATAGTAATTTTAATATGAAAGGGGGTGATTACACCATTTTGATTTATGTCACTTCAAATTCCACCAAGTTTCATATCACCCATTTGATTTGATGCGCACAATGGATAGGGGAAAATAAGGGGAAATCACCTATGACGCCAGGCTACGCTATATTGATTCCCCCACCAAAATTCTTGCTTTTCACTTTTCAAAAGTATAGTTTCACGTCAAAAATCATTATGATTTAGATTTAGGAAAACATATGAAACTTTGCAGATATATATTTTTTGGCCTCTTCTAAACAACTGGGTAATTTTTAACCCCAGTTCTATAAGCTAGTTTTTGAGAAATTCAAGTTTAACTCTTTGGCCCGGTTGAGGTAGCTCCACCATAGATTTGTTAATTTAATATAAAAAATGGTCAAAAACACTATGTTTTTGAGCTACAGCACCTCAATTACATTACTTCAAAAACACCATTTCAAAAGCAAGTTTTCATTCAAAACTCAAAGTTTTGTCTACTTGTGTTACTAATAAAAAATTATTTTTACAAAACAAAAAAACATTAAAATTTTGATATTAATATTTTTGGATCTTTTCTACAATTCTGTGTAAAAAATTACTACTTTTAATATTAAAAAAATTCTCATTTTTCTCTTTAAAAACAACCCCCAAATTGCTCATATTTTTAAACTAATTCCCTTTTATATGCCTCCCAAGTCAATTACCAAAGCTGCGCTCAAGGCCTCAAAGTCCAAGATCACTTCTCCAAAGGCCAAAAAGGCCAATAATACCCCAAAAAGCAGCCTTCTAAGGCCAAAGCTCCCCCAAGACCCCAACTCCATCACCTGAGCCAGAGGGAAACAGTCCTACCCCTCCCCACTCTCCATTTGTGTACTCTCCCTCAGACCCCCAAGAGAAGTTATTCAACTTCAATTGCCACTCTGATCCCACATCAAAGCCTGAGGAGGAAGAGAAGCAGGAGCCTGATCCTGGTGCTCCTGCAGATGACCAAATTGAGCTCTGGGGTCTTAATACCATCCATAATATATGCAATCAAAATGGTACCTTTTCTGTGCCTGCCATTTATCCAGCCAGCTACCCCATCATGACAAAGAAAGGGGGTGCCAGCTTTGTCTACAAGGGCTACAGCTTCAGCTGTAATGCTGAGATGAAACCCATCTGTCAACATCACTACAAATGTGATACCTTTGGCTGCCCAGCTAGACTCACTACTTATGGGCTCACTAGATTTAAAGCCCTAACTGTCAACCATGACTGCACTGAGCCTTTTGACCCCCTTTACCAACTTATCCTCTGGTTTCTTTACCAGATGATCCCAACCACCAAGGATCAAACTGCCACTGAGGTTGTCAATGATGCCCTCCTTAATTTAAATGATCCCCAACTTGTAACTGTTGGTGGCGCCTCAAAACTACAGAGATATCTCACTGATCAGAAATATGCTCTGAGCACTGAAGGCATCAGTGCTACATCCATTGACCAATTGATCCTTACTGAGGAACAAAAATTATCCCACCATGAGGAGAGATTCCTTCTTCACAATGGTGGTCAACATGCCCCTGAGCGTATTGTCTGCTTTGCCACAAGCCAGGATCTGTGCAACCTGCTGAAATGCAAGACCTGGCTTGCAGATGGTACTTTCTCAACCCGCCCAAAGCTCTTCAGCCAGCTTTGGAATATCCATGGGCAGATTGGTAATCTATTTCTTCCTCTGGTCTTATTTTTCCTTCCCAACAAGAAGCAGGAAACATATGTCTGTGCACTCACAATACTAAAGGCCAAGTTGGATATAATCCTCCCAACCATCAAAGAGGAGCCCAAGGAGACCAGAGGACGCAAGAAAAAGGCCCAGTCACAGGAAGAGGAAGCCACCCCAATCAGAAAACAGCCCAAAATCCTTCCCTACAATGAATATCTGGCAGTGAATTTCAAGCAGGCTCAGGCAAATGCCTTTATTAAAGTCTTTAAGAGCTCCCCTCATGGATGCTACTTCTACTTCTGGCAGGCATTCTGCCGCCGCCTCCAAAAGTGCTCTGGCCTTCATGAGCTGGTCAACTCTGAAGGCATCAAAGAATCCAAGGACATCTTCAATTGCTTTGCTGCACTTGCTCTGGTTAGAAAGGAGGAGACAAATGCCTTCTACAACACCCTACTTGTCACCCATATATTATAGCCAACCAGGCAGCCTTTGCGCCCTTTATTGAGTATTTTGAAACTCAGTGGATTGGTATCTTTCAAGGAGCACACCACATTAGAAAGGGCGGTGACTCAATCACCTGAAACTTCTTTAAGCAGGTAAAAGATGATTTAATCAAGACCCCCTCTTCCCTTGAAGGATGGCATAGCCAGTTTTCTACAAGGTTCAGGGTTCATAAGCCCAAATTCAACAAGATCATGGTCCATTTAAAAACCCAGCCAGCCATCTCTGCCCACCTCTTTAAGACTGGTATGAAGACCAAGGGTGATCCCCCCCGAATTGACCAAGACAGTAAAAAAGTATAATAAAATCAGCAAGGTGGTCCTTGCCTACTATCCTAAGGATAGAAAGCTTGAGCATCTCCAAGCTATCTCAGTTGCTCTTTCTACCAATGTTTGAGTCCTTTCCCAATAAAGTATTCTTTATTTTCTCTCTTATTTCCTTTAATTTTACCATTATTTGACTTTTTTGGTATTTGGTACAATTATATGCTTATTTTAAAGTATAGTTTATAGTTAAAATAGATGAAAATAGTTGTTTTTGAGATTATTTTAACTTTTGGGTTTTACGTAACTATGTTGCTACTAGTTGACCCCTTTTTTAATGCAGATTTGAAATCCTAAGGCTTTTTTAAGCCTATAAAAGTTTTTTTTTAGAATTTTTTTGGATTTTTTTGGAGTTGAAAAAATCTAAAATTTTAAAACTTGTTTTTCTTAGTTGAAATGCTGTAAATCAAAATGGCGTAATTTGAGATAGCGTTTTTTGAGATGCCATTTTTGAAATGGCGTGTCCTACCCAAGAAGATACTGTGAGGTACTTGAGCACTCAAGTCTTAAGGCGTTTACCCAGGAGACATAGGGGTTCTTCAAAGATTAGAGAGATCTCATACCCTAAGAGCAAAAGGTACCTATCTTGCAGGTTCACAGTCCCATTGTACTCTTGAAGGAATTGTGTACCAACCAGGAGATATTAGCTTTTGTTTTCTAAGACAACAGCAGGGGATGCAATAAGAAGCTTCCCAAACCTCATTGGCAGGGCAGAGTAAGCACCAATGGCTTGAGTTTGGGCCATGCCAGCTGTACCATATAGTTGAGTGTATTTGAGGTCAGGGGCCATCTTAAGCTTCTTCATTAGCTTGGACAATACCACATTGACTGGAGAGCCCGTGTCCAGGATAGCCTTGATTTTAACCTTTTGGATCAATACTTCCGCACAGGTAGTATCTTTCCCAAAGGGGGGTAAGACAGCTGAAACATCCTGAGCAGCTTCTAATTCTTTCTCCCACTTGGCCAACATGCATTTTAAGGCAGGAATTTCCTTATACACAGTCTGCAAGGGGAGAGATAAGGTCATATTCTGAAAGAGAGCCTCTGCTAGTTTGGCAGCCTCTTCAGATGAATCTACCAAGACAGGGGGATAATGGGCCTGTGCTAAGTAAGGGCAAGCCACTATGGCCTTATCTTTGCTTGAAGTTGGGAGAGTAGTAGCTATAGTTTTCCCAAAACATAGCTTGTAAAGGACAGAAACTGTCCCCAGGACTGCCAGCATGGTGTAACCATAACCATCAGACTCATTACAGTCAGAATCTTTGGGTTCAGAATCACTGGAAGAATTGTGGAACAGGTGAAGGATAGTTTGACCAGCCAAGGGGGAAGATCCTTGTCAGACAGGGGATCAGGAGAGAACAGAGGAGATTGGTTAGCAGAGAGCGTCTCTGCCTCTCAGCTGACCTCTCTTTTCCTGACTGCTCTTTTGGGTTGCAACCCTCTACCCAAGGGTTGGTGCAGGTATGTGAGTGGTGTCCTATTTGACCACAGTTATGACACCCTTGTCTTTTAGATTACCCACTTGATCCTAGAGTCATATTACGCGGAGTACAGGAGGTGGTTCCCACATTATTGGCCTTATTTTTGCATATCACAGTACCCCCATGGGTCAAGTGCATGTATTGAAAGAGGGTCTTGATAATCTTCATTGAAGTAAAGGAAGCTTTATGAGCCTTAAAGTGCAGACATAGGAGTTGGTTCACCTTTAAAGCATTTGAACAAGCTGTGTAAGCTTCCCAGGGAGTTAACTGACAACTGGTGATCAACTGTTGTTCTTCAATGTAGAAACAATTGGAAAATTCAGCCAGGGTCTCCTTGGGCTTAAAGGCAATGTGCATGAACGCATCTTTCTTGAATTCCAAGCTGAGATCTTCACCAAATCTCAATTAAGAGGCGCTTCATGTCCTTCCAAGTGACAATTGAAAGGAGTTTGTAATCACAAATTTTTGTCATGTGAGATGCAGACAGGTAAGAATATGCTCCTTCTTAAGTTCATTGGTGGCCCTACGCATTGTAGTCTCATAAATTATCAGGAAGTCAGCAATGGTAGAGGTTTTAGGGTCAAATATCTGCTTGAATGAAGGCTTATAATTAGGGTCAATGGACAATGAGGTGGATTGGCTGTTGTCACCTGGGTTGAGGACGTTAATGTGAGGGTTGCCCTTAAACTCAGATTCAGCAGCAGGTTGTCTAGCCCAGAGAAGTTGAAGGCTCTCCTCTAGGGTATCCAAGGTAGAGCTGTTTTGCCCACTGATATCTCTAGTGGTAGCGGCAGCAGCTCCAAATTCATCAATCTTAATCTGTTGCACCAATAGGGTGCCACTGATCCCATTAAGGCGGGTGGTCAGGGAAGTGTTCTGAGCAACCAAAGGGATAACCTGTCCATTCATTGTCTTGGTCAAGCAAGAGAAGTTTTTTACCTCTTGTTCCTGTGTTTCCTGCCTATCAGCAACATCATTTGTTACTTCTTCTAGCTGATCCAAGGCAAGAGCACATTTGACCTGGGGTTGGCCTTCCAAGCCAGGGCAACAACCATGATTCCCATGAGAGGGAGTACTATTGACCTCAGCTTCCTCTTCACCTTCAGACTCATAAGACAAATCATCAGGATTAGAGAGGTGTTGTCTCAAATACTCAATTTCTCCTTGCAAGGTAGCTACTTGGTTGGTGAGCCAGGTAAAAGCAAGGGTCAGGCATAGGTTCTACTGGAGGAGGGTTCTGAATAGAAGATTGACGTTGAGTAGTAGCTTTAAGCTCAGCTATGGCTTTTCATACCTGGGCTTCAAAGTCAGACGGGACCTCAACAGGAGGAGCGGGAGGAGTCACATTGATGGACGCTACTCTATCATCCACGTAATTTTGTACTTGATAAAGAGTGCTTCCCAATGCAGCCTTATTCATTCTGTATTGGTGTTGTAGGTGGCGGCCCCAGTATCAACATGAGTCCCTCCAGCTTGAGCTGAGAATTAATATGCTCTCAAAATTGGTTTAGTTTGGTGATCAGAGTCTCAAAATCCTGACAATGTTTTAGAAGAGCGGCCTCAATTTGACCACGCCACGTTGCTTGATGCTCATCCAATTTGCACAGTTGATCCTTGATATACCCAGGGAGAAAAGATCAAAGATAATTCATTGATGAGGTTAGGTATTTCTGGGAGGCCAGCAAGTCATTCTGGTTATCCAAAATACACTCATTGAGACTATGAGATCATTCTTAATATGCCATTTTTGGACATGGCTATTTGAGACAGCAATGGCTACAGCATTTAGAAGCTGGTTCTGGGATCCTAATGCAAGGTGATGGTGAACCAAGGCGGGTTGGATAAACTGGTTGACTAACATGCCAATAGTATCCATAGACTTCATCAACACGGGGGAAGACCAAAGTCCAAGAGGAAGGAGTACAGGTCTTTGGAAGTGTATCTGGGACAGAGACCAGGGATAGTGTGCATTTTCACAGTGCCTGAGTGGAGGAGAGAGCAGGCGGCAGCACAAGCTTGTTTGTAGTTGAGAGAGAAAGCTGGAAGAGGGCCCACACAGGCCTGGGGGACAGCACCAGTACCATGGGAGTTGAGGGGGCATCAGTGATGTCTTCTTCTAGAGGAGGACTAGAAACTTAAGGTTGTTTGGTTACTTCATAAACAAAGGGAGAAGAGCCAGAGAATGCACGTGGAAACAGTGTAACCAAGGGGCTTGCAGCCCCTGTAGTGAGCACCATTTTGTTGTGTTTGGCTCCTGGGGACGACACCCAGGAGGACACAGCAGGAAATCTTTATAACAAAATATTTGAGGCTCAGAGCCAGCCTTGGGTTAGCTTTCAGGGAAAAATCAAGGGCATGTACCTTAATTTCCTGGAATACAAGATGAGGAATTCCTTTTGGCAAAAAGGAAAGGATAAGGCTTGATAATACTAAAGCCAACACAAATGTGGATAAACTTGTCTTTATTAGGAGAAATGATTCTACTTAAATATTAGACAAGGGTCAATGATCACTCATTAGGTAGACAGAGTGGCAGAAGGAGTCACATTGGGATGAGTCATACCAGGATCAGTCAAAGGCAGGTATGGTAATCCAGAATGGGTGGATAATAAACCAGGCCTATTTGTGGAAGGTGAGGAATTCCCTAAATTGAAAGCAAAACTGACCAAATATTTGCACATATTGTTATTTGAAGGCCATATTGAGATTGCATTAGTGGCGCAATTTCTGACAGTGAGCGTGAAGCTCTCCTCAACTGCTTGAACAGGGGAATGGCAGTTTGGGATATTATGTCCTAATTTGGTGTCACAGCCAGACATATTGGTGATATCAACAAAAAGTACAGTAACACCGGGCTAATTGCCAAATCCACCAAGGCTAAGTGTCAGCCCAAACTACTTCAACCCATTAATTTTGAGGCATAAGCAGTGGGTAACCAAGGATTGCCACCGGACAAGATTGCTTTCCAATCAATTCTTGCCACATAAAACAGGCTTTCTGTCTCCAAAACCCTTTTATACAATACTATGGTTGAGTTGGGCTTCTTGTGGAAAGTACTGGGAGTTTTTCTGTACAACAGAAGCAATGATAAGACCATCAAAGATTGACACATTTATGCCAAGACATATCTGACACTAAAGGAGACTGGAAATGTCCAGTTCTTCTATATTGACAAATCATCATTTTCCTCCTCACTCAGGTCCAGGCATGGGTGGGTTGAGAAGGGGTCCAAGGATGGTATAGCACATTGTGCAGCTGTCTGTTCCCAGACATATTTGATGGTAGCGCTTCTGGGTCCTCGCAGGTTGGACCCCATATCAAATGATCAAGGGTTCCCACAATAGCGTGGCTTTTCTTGACTTTCTCCAAGCTGTAAATGAATACCTCTGGATCAATTACAGCGGTACAACCAACATTGTTGTGTTGGATAATGTTGGGCTCCACAAGGTAGATTTGGTTGTGTCAGAGCTTTCACCAATAGATAAAAATATCCATTTGGCCAGCCACTGCCTGGCTGACTGCTCAATGAGACTCATCTTCCTTCCACCCTATTCTCCATTTCTGAATCCAATCAAGGAGGTGTTTGGTTGGATCAAAAATAAGGTGAAGAAAGGCCTCCCTCAGGATCCCAGGGTCTCTTCAACATTCTTGAGATCAGCCAATTTGCAATGCCACCCAATGTGGTGGCAGCTTTTTACAAGCACTTGGAATCCTTCCTTCCAAAAGCCCTCAACTCTGAGCCAATCAGATAAATGGGCGCTCTGGACTTATTATCAAAACAGCAGGCTTGACCCTCCAGCAAGGTTCCAAACAAGCGGGTTTGTGACCTGCAATCTGATTACCCAGTTACTCAAAGCCAGACTGGGAAGTCAACTCAAATTACAAAATCCAACAACATGAACAGATGATGATCCCTTAGGGTGGATACCTTGTTTTGGCGCTTGACTCATTACCAGGATCAAGTCACCCCCTTCACCATCCAACTGTATGATCAACAATCATGTTCCTACTATCCATTGGTTCACTATGACTATATAATCACTATCTCACAATAAAGATTATTATCTAGCTTCTAAATACTTCTCCCTGTAACTCTGCTAAAACAGCACAGTTACAACATTGGTAGCACAGGTAGGTTCTCCATCCTACCTGATCTTTAAAAATTCTGCCTGTTTCTTGCACGTGCCATGGCCAACAAATCCTCAACAGAATTATGTCTGGCCTCCTGCCAAACTGGACCCTGTACACCCCCGGTGCTGAGATACCTGATGGCTTTGTCCTGTACCAGAATACAGTGATCTTACTACCTGCCTTCAACACCATGTTGGCACAAGGATTCTTTCAGGCTCCATCCTCCATTCTGCAACCAACTGACAAAAATACCATGCCTGCCTACATAGCTCAGACTGCAAAGCACCGCATTGGAACCCTTTGCCAGGGCCAACAACAACAACGCTGCTGCATGGATCCAGTCCGCCCAGAGCAAGCTGGCCCAGATGAAATTCCCACAGCAATTTTGGATTGTGAAAATCTCTATCTGCCTGACCCATGACACTGGCACCTGGTGCAACAAGTGGCACAAGGAACACACCAGCAAGAACTTGGATACCTTCAAGCAAGACTTCCTGGCAAGATTTGTGCTTAAGGATACAGCACTCATGATTATACGCCAAGTAAAGAACCTTACCCAGACAGGCACCGTGAAGGAACTCACCCGCACCTACAAGGAACTCTGACTTTGTGCACTATCTGACATGGCCTTTGACACCCCAGCCACACATATCATGTACTATGACGCCCTCAAGTTGCATATGATGAGACATGTAAACCTGGACCAGGTGACCAACCTACAAAGCCTTATTGCAAAGCAGAGAAAGCGGAGCAAACATCCAACGCCCTTCATAAGGCACAAACTGGAAAACAATAAAGACCCAAGGGTTCCCATCCAGGCAGGACTCCACTCAACCACCCCTGGAAGCAACAGGGATAATACCAACCATAAACCCACAGGTTCAAATGGACATGGAAGTGGGAACAATGACCAGTCAAATTGTACCCATTTCTGTGTCACCGCCACGCAAGGCAATCAGGACAAAGGAAAATTCCAGGGAGAGAATTAAGCAAGCCAAGCTCTCCTCACACAACTCCTGACTTGCACAATGATGAGTACCAACCCAAGGACCTGGACCAATGCCCAATGATACAAGTGCCCTCAGAGGACCTGGTACTGTACACCATTGTCAGACATCCCAATAAACTGATGTCCTATCCTTTCTGTTTTTGCAGTTACACAGGCTCAGCACTCCTGGATTTGGGTGCAGATTGAACCCTAGTCAACAGCAGCTTTGTGGACAAGTTCAAGCTGGCCACTAATTCTTTGCAGATTAAAAATGTGGTCCTTACTGAAAAACATCACATTGTTATGACAAGGGAAACCAACCCTTCTCCGTCATGCTTGAGAACCTCCACTCTACCATCCAAGGTCCCGTCATTGACTTCCCAAAGTTTGACATTGTACTGGGGTTGGACTGGTTACAAAATAATAATCCTCACATAGACTGTGCAACCTCAGTTTGACCATCAAGTGTGAAGGTGTCAACCACCAGATCTACCCTGACTCTGTGGACCAACTACACACAACCACATCTTTGTGCGCATCACAGAGATCCTGGACAAAAAGGAAAACCTGAAGGCAATTGACTGGGACTCCTGCTGGTACAAGATCATACACTTCAAAGATCACCAAGATACCTCCACACCTCAGGACCACAAAATTGTGGCCCACCATCCAGAAATCTTCAAAGAAGCGCTACCTGGGCTGCCCCCTGAGAAACACATCCAACACTCCATCCAACTCAAAGGGGCTGTCCCCAAAACGCGCCCTATCTACAGGCTGACCCTAAACAAAGACAACGCCCTACACGCCTATCTTAAGGAGGCGTTGGAGAAAGGACTTATCTGCCCCTCGCAGTCCCCCCTTTGGGGCCACCGTATTCTTTGTGGTCAAGAAGGACAGTACCCTATGTCTGGTCACAGACTACCAAGCCCTAAACAAGGTTACCATCAAGAATTTTTATTCACTACCACTGATTGACAATCTCTTTGACATCTTGGGAGGAGCCACAGTCTTCTCCAAGATTGATCTGACTGCAGGCTACAACCAGATTTGCATCAAGGAGAAAGACATCCCCAAAACAGCCTTCTGCACTAAATACAGCTCATATGAATTTGTGGTGCTCAACTTTGGCATGACAAACGCCCTGTCCACCTTTTTGACCTTCATGAACAAAGTATTTGTGCCAAAGATAGGCAAGCATGCCCTAGTCTACCTGGACAACATCATTGTCTACAGCCCCTTGGTGGAACAGCACCACAAAGACCTAGAGGCAGTCTTTGCTACCCTGGCATAACGCAAACTGTTGGCCAATTCCTCCAAGTGCCAGTTCTTCTGCAAGCAATTACCCTTCCTGGGACACATAGTCTCAAAGGACAGCATCAAACCCAAAAGTCAAAAGATACAGGCCATATGCAAGATGCCACCACCCAAGACAAGTTTTAACTCCACACGTTCCTGGGAATGGTGGCCTAAGTATGCCGTTTCATACCTGACTGTGGCGTCTAGGCAGCACCCATATCTGCCATAACTGGTGCCAAATCCAAGTTTGTATGGACCCCCAATGTGACCTCTGCTTTAGACGCCTCAAGGAGAAGCTCACAACAGCACCTATCCTGCAATACCCCAAACGTAATGGGGAGTACCAGATGGAAACCAACGCCTCAGATGCATCCATTGGGGGAGTACTACAAATCAAAAATAATGATAGTGACTTCCTGCCTGTAGCTTATGAATTGCTAAATTAACAGATGGCAAGTGTCAATACCCTATCCACAACAAGTAACTGTTGGCTATTGTACACTGTCTAGTCAAATGGCACTGTTACCTAGAATGGGAGGAAGAATTCACAGCATTAACCAACCACAAGTTGCTCATATATTTCAAAACCCAAGAAAATCTTTCTCGCCACCAAGCCCGCTGGATAGAGCTCTTGGAGAGATTCAACATTCTCATACAGTACAAACCTGGGGCCAAGCTTGCCATGGCAGACGCCCTCTCCTGCCTATATGTCTGTGCCTTGAGAGGGGAAATGGGCTCAACCCAGACTGGCCTCTCTTAGTACTACAAACAAAAGACAAGGGTTTCCCCCTGGCAAAACTGACATAACAAAGGAAACAGTTATCAAAAATGAACACCTATTTGCTGACGTATATGGGACCCTACACAGAAAAATTTAGACGGCACTACTGTTCCCTATATCCCCACGCACCAGCAGGTAGACACCATCCTACACTAACACAGAGACCCCGGACACACCAAGAGCCAAAACCTATATGATTTCCTTAAGCACAAGGCCTGGTGGCCAACCTTATATTGCAACGTTCAAGAAGTCCTAGACCAATGTGAGGTATGCAAAAAAATTTCTAAAAGCAAAACCCCTCCAAAGTCAGTACTTCCTATCTGCACACAACTACCCTTCAAAGTATGGGCCCTTGACATTGTTGGCCCCATGCCAGGAAAACACAATGATAAGAAATACATCATCACTGCCATAGACTTTGCTACATGATGGCCAGTAGCCCAAGTAGTAAGGGCGCACACTGGCAATGATTTACAATAATTTATTGGCAAAGAGATAATCAGCAAGTTCAGAAAGCCAGAGCTCCTGATAACTGATGGAGGTAAAGAATTGACCTCTGAAACCACTAACGTATATCTCACAAAAAATGGGCCAAACACACCGTAACAACACCATACCACCTGCAGGCCAATGGTCGTTTAGAGCGGCTTAATGGCAGCCTTGTACAAGCCTTATCCAAGTGTACCACCAGAAGACCCAAAGACTGATATAATCAGCTACTAACTGCACTAATTGTGTGCCAAACCTGAGTGAACAGATCCACCAGAAAAAGCCCATTTGAGTTGGTATACAGCACACAGCCAAAAATCATTCAAGCATTGACAGGACCCAAACTGGAAATCCCAAGTTAAGTCTCCCCACACTCAGATCCTCATGTTATAGAGGCTAACAGCAAACAAACAGAAAAGTAAAATGAACGTCTTAAAAAACCCTTTGTCCCCATCTGTGATAGACATGAAGTTGGGGACAAAGTTTGGGTCATGAACGTTGATAAAAGCAAACTACAACCTGAGAAAAAGGGCCAGCAATAATTCTAAAGGTAAACAACAATAACACTTACCTTGTACAAGAACTCAGGAAACACAAGCAAAACAAGACCCTACACCATGATTTACTGAGACCCTGCAAAGCAAGACAAAAACAACAAGAAACCGCCCTGCCCACCACAGAACAACAATTAGTCCAGTACAGTGCCTGGGCTCCTGACGGCCTCCCTGACAACCTACTCCCAGAGGAGGCCAACCTTCAGTTGGGGGGAGGGGGGGTAAAACAGCAGGCTCAACCTGCCAGCAAGGTTCCAAACAAGCGGGTTTGTGACCCGCAATCTGATTACCTGGTCACTCAAAGCCAGACTGAGAAGTCAACTCAAATTACCAAATTCATCAACATGAACAGATGATGATCCCTTAGGGTGGATACTTTGTTTTGGCGCTTGACTCATTACCAGGATCAAGCCACCCCCTTCACCATCCAACCGTATGATCAACAATCATGTTCCTACTATCCATTGATTCACTATGACTATATAATCACTATCTCACAATAAAGATTATTATCTAGCTTCTAAGTATTCCCCCCTGTAACTCTGCTAAAACAGCACAGTGACGACATTATTTGTTTTTTATTTATTTTGTTTTTATTAGGACTCAAAAATTATTAATTAAATTGTATGACTTGACGTTGAATTGTATTATAGACATATAAGAATACATACAAAAGTTAAGTAAAATTAATTATACTAGATATAGAGACACTTATTTTTATTATAATGCACTAAATATTGTATTGACTGTAGAGTTAACAAATAAAAAAATTAAAAAAGATAGAAATAGATTAATTTTATTTAAATAATTGTGAGCCCTTTTTTGTACCATTGACTTTTATTAAGCCACAAATTGGACCTTGCAAGTCATCATCTGACATGATTGATTTAGTGCCACTATAGCCATACAACACAAAAACCAATGATTTTCATGTATCTCTTACTAATTAATATTTATGACACGGGTTAAGCATATCAAATATATTTATCAAATCATATTACAAGGGAAAGGTAATTCAAGTTCAGAACAATCACTTGTTTAGAACATAAGTGGAGTGGGCTGCTTGATGCAGATAAATTCAATTATTGATGTTTATCTATGTGATAAATAAACCTGTAATTGACAGGCAACTAAATAAACACATTTTCAAATCATATTTTATTATTTCATGTGTTTGCTTACTATAACTACTGTCTTATAATATATTTAGATATATTACTATTATAATTTAACTACTAAATTTAAATATTAAATTATAAATATTAAAATTTATTATGTAAATTAAAATTAAAAATTAAAAAATACAATAAATATAAAAGTTAAATTGCAAGGGAAGATAACTTATTAGGGAGATGCAAATTGCAAAGGGAATGCAATTATTCTGGGGAATTATACCCTGAAATCAACTTTTCTGCTAATGTGTCTGATTGGATCCACATACTCTCCTGTACCTGGTGGACAACTTTGGATGCAATTGCAAGAGAGGTGGCGCTCTGCACCCTGGTGGTTGCTGAATGCTTAATAAAAGGCAATCAGGTAAGCAAATCAATTAACAGGTTCTTTTTGGGAGGCATGTAGTACCCATACAACAATGCCAATGCAAAGAAGTTGTACAGGACATGCTTGACTGTCCTATACCCCCGCAGTGTCTTCTGGCGTTCTAGTGCTAATTGGCATATATTGATTTGTATAGGTACATCCTCCAACTTTTTGACATTCATTTTTAATATGCAGTGCAACAGTATTCCTTGGTATACAGCAACATGAATCCTTTGCAAGGTATATTTTTTGGAGAACATGCACAATTTCTTGTACACTTGAACTAATCTGTTGATGTAGGATGTTTGACTGAATTTGAATATTGTTCCAGGAGGCGCCCAACTTGTATCTGCCCCCCATGCCTCCGCAAACAAAATGAATAAAGGTTTTAACGTATTCCCAAGGACTGTGTTCCCACCTTTATTTGATAATGCTTTGAATAATTCATTAAAAATTTCAGTTTTAATATATTTATTTCCTATTTAAAAGTCAGTTTTTATTAGGTTTTTTTTTCATATTCATTGATATTTGCAAATGAGAATTGCTGAATACTTTCATAAATATATTCATCAAAGTTTAATTTGATATCCCTGCAAATTTCAGTCATCTCTTTGAAATTGATATTTGCTCCTATTTCATATGCTTCCCTAATCCACAGCAAGCACCCCATGGGTGGTAAATATTCCTTGGTTTTTGCTTCAATATTTGCAAAATTATTCATGTTCATTTGAATTATTTTATTTATTTCATTTTTATTTATTTTCTTTACAGGGGCTACCAATGATTGGTAACCCCCATAAAACTAACTGGACGTAAAGGTTGCCACTTCAGCAACCTTGTCCTTATTCCTAGTTATAACTAAAGTAAATATAAGTAAGACATAAAAAACTTACTGATTGTTTCCTCTGTGGCCCCTCAGTCACAGGCGCTCCTTCAGCAAACTTCATGAGTGTTGGCTGCTCTTCATTTGATTTCCTGGGCTTGATCTTCCTTATTTTCTGTGCTACTTGTACTTCCTCTTGATCTTCATTTGATAAAATTTTATTGTTTCTTGTGGCGCTCCTGCTTCTTGACTGAGTTTCCTTTTCATCTGTTTCCATTTGATTATTTTCCTTTTCATTTGTGTTAATTTCCCTTGGAATTTCAGTTCCTTAAATCAATTTAAAATTTTGAGTATTCTTTCTGTTGTTTTTTGCAAACTCCCACAAGTTGTAACTTTCATTGTTAAATTTTAAACGTTTTAGTATTTCCTTTTGTAGATTTAAAACCATTTCCTTGTGTTCTTCTTTGACTAAAGTTCACAGACTATTTTTTGTGGTTTTATTTTGCTGGACCAAAGCCTTTCCCTCATTTCCTAGCTGATTTACTACAATTTCCCTGATGTTATGTTTGAGCTCTATAACCTTTTGGAGGACTGACTCTAATTGATTGATTAGACTGTAGATATTTGACATGTTGATGGTAGTACATCAAAAAACCTGTTTTTATAGTACTACCATCAATGCCTGAATATTTTTCATTATCAATAATAAATTAAGGGCCACAAATGTAAATTTTATATTAGAATATTGCTGGTATGCTTTAAATATTGGTATTTAGATATTATGTGCAAAACTCAATGCATTTTGCATAATAAAATTCATTATAAACAAGGCCTTTGCATTGTAATTTATATAAATATACTGTGTTTATATTAGGGTGCTATTAACGCTTAGTAAAAATATTGATACATATTGCATTACACAGCTTGTATAATTACCTATTGATAATAGTTCTGTAAAATTTCTAGTCAGATTTTGCAAGGTAATAATAATACAATAGATCAATAAATTACTGTTTATTACCATGAATTGGCTGATTTTCTTTGCTGTGGCAATTGTGCATTTTCTGATATTTATGCACTGGTATCCAATTGGTTGGTTTCAGATACAATCACACAGGCAATAGGAAACATAGTTGCCACCCCAAGACCAAATGTGGTTGGTGTGGCAACTATGTTTCCTATTGCCTGTGTGATTGTATCTGAAACCAACCAATTGGATACCAGTGCATAAATATCAGAAAATGCATAATTGCCACAGCAAAGAAAATCAGCCAATTAATGGTAATAAACAGTAATTTATTGATCCATTATATTAGTATTACTCACAAAATCTGATTAGAAAGTTTACAGAATTATTATCAATAGGTAAATATACAAGCTGTAAAATGCACTATATATCAATATTTGTACTAAGTGTTAATGGCTCTCTAATATAAACACAGTCCATTTAAATAAATTACAATGAAAAAGGCCAAGTTTACAATGAATTTTATTAATCAAAATGCATTGAATTATGCACATAATTTCTAAAGATCAAGATTTAAAGCATACCTGCAATATTCTAATATAGCATTTATATTTGTGGCCCTTAATTTATTATTGATAATGAAAAATATTCATGCAAATATTTATATGTTACCACATCAAATGCACAACATTGTATTAATTATGGAGACTGTCAATAATGCAAGAAGAATATATTATTAATTATGAATTGGGAGATTTAATATCAACTGTAATAAGTTGTCACAAAGAAAAGTTTTATTTTACTCATCAAAGGACGAGTAGGGGAGGGAGTGGGCAGAATGTACGTCTCCATCATCTGTGCCTGTGAAAAGGACAACATCAGAGGTAGTAGGGAGGGAATGGATGGTGGTTTGGGAGTCAGGGTTAGAAGGCGGGTGGCTTGATCTTGATGAGGGGTTGGGGAGGCAGGGTTTGTTGACTGGGAAGGGGCGGCAAGAGCTGATTGCTTCAATTGCTCAAATTCTTCTTCTGTCACATATGTGGGCTTGACAAACCAAATTAGACGGATGGGGGGAGGTAGGAGTCCTTTCTGGACTTACCACTATCATTTGAATAAAAGATGATGAGATCTAATAAGTCCTGGAAAAATACAGAAGGGAAAAGCTCATACCCCTTCTCAATTTGGGAGCACAGTTCATTGTAGGTGGCAGGCTTTGAGCTCCTGAGATCCAAACCAAAATTGCAAAGACATACATCTGCAAGATGCATGTCAGCGTGGTTGGAGGGGTAGGACCAATAGGTATGCCCTGCAGCCCTAATTTCCTTGGTTGCCCATTTCTGCTGCTCTATCTCCACACTCAGTACAACTGTGTGCACAGATTGTTGGGTAGCCCACTCCACCAGCATGTCCTTGAGCTCTGTCTGGTAGGCATACCCATCTGCAGTGTTTGATATTGCCAAATAATGATTGACATCCAATGGGGAAACTGCCAACAAAACCTTGACAAATTGATACAAAATTGGCCTGTGCTTGTAGACGTCAGATTGGATACGCTTTTCTCCATAATCTTAAATGCTTGCAGTAATCTTGGCATACAACAAGAAAATGACGTCATTGCAGGTACTCATTGCCCTCTCTTTAATAAAATTAATGATGGTTGAATTGTAGGGGTTGGTATCCACCAAACTGGGGCACTGAGAACTTGATTGGACAAGATTCTAGCAGCAACTACAACTCTGTACATCCACAAATTGACTGTTCTTTTATTTATGAAAATGCCATGGAGTCCCAGTTGGAGACAAACCTGGACCAAGGGCATCTGTGGGTCACATTCCATGATGGCCATCATAAGGAGATGGGCTTTTTCACCATCAGTTGACGTACAGGCACCAGTTGGGGTCTTCTTGGGAGGGGGGCTACAGTTGGTGTGGGCTTGCAGGGATGTTGCCTCAGTGGACTTTGCAAAACCCATTGTGGCCGCAATTTCCCCAAGGGACATAAGCATCCCTTGCTTTTCAACCATTTTGAGAACAATTTCTGGGGTGATCAAGTTTCTTCTGCATCTTGTAGGCTGATTGGCTGGAGGGGGGATGCTCTATCTTGGGAACTGGACGTTGCCATCTGATTGGCTGTTTCTGGATTCTGGGTTCCCTGGGTGATCACTTGGCTCAATTGGCTGGTTCTAGATGCCATTGTTGATATGTGATTTGGGTTAGCAGCTGCCTGTGCATGATGGGCAAACAGGGCCATGTTTGAGGATGCAGGAGAAAAAACACAATCCTGGGTAGTGCTTGGGGAGGGGCCTGAGGGTTGGGAATTACCATAGACAGATGCTTCACTGTTGGAAGACCCAGCGTAACCCTGTATGATTTTTTCAAGGCCAGGGAATAGCTTGTTTATTTGGTTATTATTAAAAGAAGACATAATAAATTTTTATTAAAAATTTAAACTCAAAAAGGGGAGTGTATATTTTAGTAAATTTATTTGTTAAGTATGTTAAGTTAGTGAATATTATGATCTAAATTTTAGCCGTCCTAAACTGGAATAGGATGATTTTTGAGAATGCCTGTGCTTCCTAAAAGAATTAGCACAAATCCACTCTAGATCCTTTGACTTACTAATTGAGATGCCCATAAATTATATTTATTTCAAATTCACCTCATTTTTGATTTGAAAATTGGTTCTTAGATTTTACCTTCCTACAATTTCAGATTTATTAAGTTTTACATGATGGATATGATTTGTTTGAAATACAGGAAATCTCAAATTGTACATTAGAATCCTGTATTTCTGATTTATGCATCCTGCATTTGATTGCTGTGTTTTGTCTTTTGTTAGCTGATTTATCTGCTCAAGAGGTTTGAAATTTGCCTTTTAAATAAACCAAAAAAGTCAAATTAAATGGTTGATTTTATTAAATATTTTATTTTTCACTCAGCTGAGTTGCCCACAAAAGTGATTCAAAATTTGGACCAAGTATTTGAAAATCCCATATTTTTACGTTTAGGTTCTGAATTTACAGTAGCAGCCCAGAGATTAAACTTGTATAAGGTATAAGAAGAATTAATCAATTACAATTAAAACAACATTTGACCCGTCTTTGATTTATCTTTAATCTGGTTGACCTTTATCCTATTCTTTAAGTGTTTCTGCGTGATCAGAAGCCATTTCTGGACAATAATCATGTTTCCATTTGATCCTGGATCTTCTGACAAAATACTTCTTATTTCCTCACATACTGTCAGGGATCCAGCCTGTGGGGGGCTCTTGGGAACTTGCAGGCAGACAGCCCACGGGCCCAGCAGGAAGGGCCCACCACAAGATTGGTACTAACTTTACAATATAAGATAACAATTTACCCAGGAGGGCCCAAGGTCTGCTTGCAGGTACCATCAAATCAATCAAGCCGGTAAGAGTAATATACATCACCCCAAATATCTGAGTGGAAGTGGATTCATTGGCCGCGGGGTGAGAGGCAGAGTCATTGGGACCAAATACATGGGAAGGTGGTTGTACTTGTTGCAGAATAGCAGGGGAGGTATAGTGATTTTGTGGCCTTCCCTGTAAACAGTCTTGGTTCCTCTAGTTCTTGCCTCTGGGTTGTAGATTAGGATTTCCTCTAGGATGAACTCTAAATACACAGGGTTGGGGGGGGTAATCAGTTAAATGTACTGGGCCAAAGAGAACTCCTGGTAGATAATAGAATTTGGGCAGCTGGTCTGCGGTTTCTTGGGGTTGATGGGTGTGAGGTGCAGAACCGCAGGAGGTAGACTGCAAATAAAATAGAACTAAAATAAAAATATGGAATAACCTGGTTGAACCAAAGATTCATGTCACTTTATTGCAAGAATGACAATGGGCAACTTCCTGGTGGTCCATGGTATAAGTATGCCCATCTGCCATGGGTAAACTTTTAGAAATTTCTTTGGCCCGGGTGGTACTGTCTACCAGGTTTTTCCAGTCCTCAGTGGCATCCTTTGTGGGTGTTAATTCATTGTCTGATTCAAACTGAGAACACTCAAATTTCTTTAAAAGGCTGTGGGGTTGATCATCTCTGGGCAGTCTGTGTTCTATAGAAAGTTTCTTTGTTTCCCCTTCTGTGGTGGCCTGAGTTATTTTGGGATCTATGGCTTGGCCTGCCTGCTGATTGGTTGAGTTAACAGGAACCTTTAGTGCGGGGGTGTCAATGTAGGTGGTTTTGGTTCATCAAGCTTTAGGGGATTCCCCAAAATCAAATCCTGCTCTGGCTTGAGTCCAAAAATCTGTGGGCAGCCGGGCAGCTGGTCCTGCAGGCTGGCGGCCCGCAGGGTATCAGGGTTTGAATCCTGTAGTTGTTGTTTTCCTTTGAGCATGGTCAACAGGAGTTTTTCACTTGTGACACATGACTGTATTCAAGAAAATGTCTTGTGCCCAATAATTTCAAATAATTGTGGCGCTGTAATGCAAAAGGCGCAACACCAGTAATTACCAACAATCCTCTGGGGCCATATCTACCTCTACCTAAAAATGTACCCAATAACAATGTCCCTGCAGTACAAAAATCCAGATAGGAATAAGAAAGTAAAGAAAACCAGCATGTTGAAAGAGAAGCTATACACCCCTAATCTTTTATACTAGCTTGGCTTTATCAAGGAAAGAAAGTGAGGTTATTGGGGATATTATGAGACTCACCTGTTAAGATAAATGATTAAGTTGAATGATTAAAGAGTTTTTGATGAAGTCTTTGTTGAACAGTTCTCAGGTTGTGTTTGGGATGGGGTTGGTCTCAACTCATCTGCTAATTAATCTGGGAGTTATTTCAGCAGCTTTGAGGGCAAAACCATCTTCCCAGAGTCTCTGAGATAGCTTAATTGTGTAAACCTGTTTGGAATGCTTAAAATTAAAGGGTGGTGATTTCTCAGCGTAGTCCTGCAAGGGTCCAAATTTTGGCAGGACAGAGGTGCTGGAACATTAGGGATAGTACCTCTGGTGGGGAAGTTGCTGCATACTGGACCAGGATTCCACATTTACTGCACAAGTTGGATTTCTCATTGTGTACAGGTGTACTATTTAAGATGGCGTGATCTGTAGGGATGGTTTTCCCCTTCTGGTAGGTTCTCCAACTGATAGGGAGTACCATTGCTTAGGTTATTCTCTTTGGAGGAATTTTTCTTTAAGGTTTGTAGGTGTGGATAACTGGCCTGTGCTATTGCTGTTGTGGGTATACTTATGGAAAGTATAATAATAAACAAAGGGGAACCTTTAAGCAAGAGGATACTACTGAATTGATATAGAATAGGGATATTATAGGATATCATGGAAATCTTTATAACATCCATATAGATCAAGCAAGTCATGAAGCTTTCTATAACCTTGTCTCTCTTTGGACTTGAACGTCTGATCCAAGTACAATACCTGGATGTGACTCTGGTGCCACCCTTTACTTGGCAGTTGAGTTGTTTCTTGGAGAACCAGTTTCTGGAGAGGTAGTGATAAAAGATGGTACAGAAAACATGCAGCAAGCCTAGAATTTGTATGGACCTATTTGATTCAAAGGGGAAATTAATCTTGCCTGGCTGCCATAATCCACAGAAATACCAAAAAAGCAGCATACTTATGTAACTGAACCAATGATGGTTCAGTTTTAGGATTTGGGAATGCATCAGTCAAAAATAAAAAAGACAGAGGGTAGGAATACAACATAGCTTTATTTGGGAAGCAATCACTAATCTATCAGAAGGGGGAGCCACTAATCTACCCAGGGACAGCTCTGGGGCAGGATCAAATTAGAGGGTGAGTTACAATTATGTTAGTCAAGGGATCAGTGTGTCATGGATAAAGACATATTGATTGGCAGCACAAGCCCCAAATAAACCCAATAAAAAGGAGCTACCAGTCAGAAAACACTAATGAAGACTTAAACTGACCTGAATCAAGCAATTGTCAAAACAGCAGGCTCAACCTGCCAGCAAGGTTCCAAGTAAACGGGTTTGTGACCTGCAATCCAATTATCCAGTCACTTGAAGCCAAACTAGGAAGTCAACTGGAATGCCAAATCCAACAACATGAACAAATGATGATCCCTTATGGTGGATACCTTGTTTTTGTGCTTGACTCATTACCAGGATCAAGCCACCCCCTTCACCATCCCACCGTGTGATCAACACAATCATGTTCCTGTTATCCATGACTCACAACTGTATAATCATTATCTCTCAATAAAGAATATTATCTAGCTTCTAAATATTTCCCCCCTGTAACTCTGCTAAAACAACACAGTTACAACACAATTGACAAGAAAGTGGGTGATGGCCAAGCAGGTGCACCTTCAAACGGGACCCAAAAAACTGCTGTTTAAAGCCTATGTCAGAAAATTACGGACTGTGGTATTTTATCATCCGCTAGATGATATCCTAAGTCTTCTAGCATTAGGAAAGTACAGAGAACCTGTGGCTTTGGTGTAAACTTTGGCCCAGAATATTTTTTTGTCATTAGAAGTAGCAAGTCTGACAGGGCCCAAGGCCCAAAGGATTTGGGACGGTTCTTCCTACTTCTGGATAAAAGTTCATAGTTGTTGTCTCTATATTTTACTATAGATAATTATACTGTATGAAACCAGTATCATCTTTTGCTCTAATAAAAAAGCCTATGAGAGGATCACATTAAGGAAATAAGACTTGGGTCAATCATCCAGTCAATACAAAATTATCAGTATTTTATTCTAATGGAAGGGCTTTAAGGCGGCCTGCCTGCCCGTGTTTTATCCAAGTTAGCCCAGGTCGCTAGAAGAGGCTGAAGTAAAATTAGGTCAACACAGCTGGAGGCCCATTCTTTTTGGGGTGGTTTTGACAAAGCTTGCTTGAGATATTCCACATATAGGTATCCTTTCTGTCTACCTGGGCCACTTCCAGGGCTAGCTAGCCAGTGGTTGGCTACTAGTTCATGAAGATGATGATTTCACTTAATCAGAGATATTCTAATACAATAGGCCCAGAGCCTTTTATCTTAGAGTGTTTGGCCTGGTAGCCCAGTCCATGGTGAACTCTTCTATAATTGTTTCAGATAATGGCGCATATGATGGCCCTTATTCTGGGATATAATCAAAGTTTATAATAGTAATTATTATGAGAAGCATGTTTGAGGTGGTTGTTGAGATAGACTAATTAATTGCACAATATCTGCATGTTTTGCTCATTAATTAGGAATAGGGATTTTGTTAATGCCAGGATATGATTTGAACATTGATTCCACAAGCCTGCGGCCCACATTATTTTGTTGAAACATTCCTAAGAGCCATTGACTGCTGGCCCGCATTAATTGGTTGAATCCGTTAATTAGTCAATATCCAGAAATCCTGACAGCCCAAAAGCCCAAAAATTGATTTATGCTGTCACACAATTTTTGGTTAATCCTGGAGGCCTGGTGACAAAAATCCCCCCTGCCATGTCAGCATTATTCCAAAACCAAATATCACCTGAAAATTTACCAGAACTACTGAAGTAGTTCAATAAACATAATAACTTACCACTAGTTCTACAGTTTTAAGTTTACATATTTTACAGAATATGGAGCTTGTCCTTGCGCACATGCCTGTGAGATATCTTGCTGGCTGTAGCGTCAATTTTGTGGTGTCTGTGGCCTCTGGTCTTTGATGCTCCTGATCTCAAAATTGAGGAAATCATTGAACCAATTTGCAAGATTTTCTACTTGCAGAATTCAGTGACTGTTCCCAATCTCTGATTTTCTGCTGTCTGTTTGAGTTTTCTTGGGCTGTGCTTTACCTATGCCTTTGCTTGGAGATTTTTTCCTGTGCATTTCAACTTTATGGTTCTTACTAATTTGCAACTCTTTTAGCATTTGGTATTTCTTACCTCATTCCGTGAACACTTCCAAATTTTGTGGCAACTCCACCATTACACAGTGCATAGATCAGTTATGCGCCTAATTGGGAGATAATGCCCATACTTTAACACTGGCGGTGGTATGCCCAACATTGTTAGATATGTTGTGGGGCAACTCTATGGGAACCCTGGAGTGTTGTGAGATACTTTTGCGGGCAGGGATTGATCCTGGTTGCAACAATGCTAGTCACTACCCAGACATGGGTGAGATAGCAAATGGGTCAACAAGTCAATCTGTGATAGGGTTGAGTGTGTTAGCTGTGATTGAAATGATTCTAAATACATTTAACTAAGTTGAAACTTGCACCCACCTGGGTGTGTGTATGTGTGTGAATACCATCTCAACTGTATTAGTATAGTTTGACTATGTGGGTCCATACCAGCATGGTATGTCCTACCTACCTGCCCATGATTCTTTAAACGCAAGTATCCTAGAAACTTGGATGTTATAAGGGGTTGGTAAAAGAGAGAACTTGGGATGGTTGTTAGGTTGTAGCTGGGTACATATTTTTGATTAATAAAGTTGAAGGGATCCAGGGGTCCCAGATCAGATTTGAGGTTGATAGGGATCTTTCTGGTACATGATTTTATTTTTTATTGGAACTTTCCAAGGATACCTTATATGATTTGCAGGGGAGAGGGTTTAGGTTTATGTGATTGTGGTAAGTTCCAGCAGATTATCCCAAAGAAAATGGTTCTGGGGGAGAATAAAATCAACAATGTTAATCTTGGCTGGCAGTTGTGGTATGGAACCTAGTAAGGACCCATGATCTCTATGGGGTGGTGGAGTCTGTATTGCCGGTACCAATTTTGTGACCAGTGGGGATGTTTGTTTATTGGATGGGATGTGATTAGGGCTGTGTCACATGATAAACAGGACAATTACAGCAAATACTGTAATTTTCCTGTCCATCCTTCCCTGTTTTCTTTTTCTGGGCTCTCCTACATTGGGGGAATCCAGAACAACAAAAATGGATTCTGGAGGAAGAAGATATTCTTCATCCAGAATCCAGTGCCACTTGTATGACATCTGGTGGGAGATCCATCAGATGCCATGAATATGTGCCAGCCATTTGGGCTTGTCACAAATCAATGGTTAGCAATTTTTAATATATACTAACTTTTAATAAACATTAAATACTAAAACTTAAAGTATTGTTGTACCTGTGCTGTTTAGCAAAGTTACAAGGGGAAAAATGTTTAGAAACTAGATAATATTCTTTGTTGAGAGATAATGATTATATAGTCAGTGTGATTCATGGATAACAGGAACATGATTGTGTTGATCACACAGTGGGATGGTGAAGGGGGTGGCTTGATCCTGGTAATGAGTCAAGCGCCAAAGCAAGGTATCCATCAGAAGGGATCATCATTTGTTCATGTTGTTAGATTTGGAAATTTGAGTTGACTTCCTAGTCTGGCTTTGAGTGACTGGATAATTGGATTGCAGGTCACAAACCTGCCTAATTAGAACCTTGCTGGTGGGTCAAGCCTGCTGTTTTGACGCCCCCCAACTGAAGATGTTGTGTTCTGAGGCGCAGCACAGACACACAATGGAAAATCCTAACCTTAGGATTGGATTTGTACTAAGTCTTGGTTAGATGACAGGGAAGGCAAATGTGTTTACCTTGTGGCCCTGGAAGAATAATCTCTACTAGTTGTGGCTAGAGGGAGGCGCGGAAGTACAGAAGACACAAAGACAAAAATGTGAATAGAACTTAATTTTTGTTGGTGAATATGAAATGGAATATATAGTGGTTAGGAATACCACAAAACACTACCTGGACGGTAGGATCACTTGCCACCAGCATGAGTGGGGCAAGTGAGTTGCGCAGGATCAAGAAACCAAACAATTGAACTTCCTGATTCAGTCATCAACTCATTTTGAGAGGTTAAAGCGAAAGTGAGTGATTTGTCTTTGAAATGGCCCACCAAAGGCAAAATCAAAACATGGTGAATAGCGGTATTCACAACAGAAGGTCAGCCTCCTCTGGGGGCAGGTTGTCTGGGAGGTTTTCAGGAGCTTGGGCGCCATACTGGACCAACTGTTGTTCTGTGGCGGGTAGGACGGTCTCATGTTTTTTCTGTCTTGCCCTGTAGGGTCTCAGGCAATCATGGTAGAGGACCTTGTCTTGTTTACGTTTCCCAAGTCCTTGCACAAGGTAAGTGTTGTTTTTGTTTACCTTTAGGATGATTGCTGGGCCTAATTTCTCTGTATATAATTTACTTTTGTTGATGTTCATGATCCAAACTTTGTTGCCAACCTCAGGTCTGTTTTGGATGGGGACAAATGTCTTTTTCACATGCTTTTCCTCTCTTTCTGATTAACCACTGTTGGCCTGTATGACCTGGGGATCTGAGCAGGTTAGAACCTTGCTGGGCATTTCCAACTTAGGTCCTGATAGTGCTTGGATGATATTGGGTTGTGCTCTATAAACTAACTCAAAAGGGGATTTTCCTGGTGGATTTGTTCACTCAAGTCCGGAATACAAGCAATGCAGTTGATAGCTGCTTGTACCATTCCTCAGGTCTCCTGGTGGTGAGCTTGGCTAAGGCTTGCAAAAGGCTGCCATTTAGCTGCTCCACACGTACATTGGCCTGAGGATGATAAGGTGTTGTCACTGTGTGCTTGATCCCATTCTTGATGAGGTATACATTGGTATCTTCATAGGTCAATTATTTGCCTCTGTTGATTATCAGGATTTCTGGCTTTCCAAACTTGCTGATGATTTCTTTCCCTATGAACTGCTGCACAACATTCCCTGTATGTATCTTTACTACTTGTGCTACTGGCCATTGTGTGGCAAAGTCTATTGTGGCAATGATGTACTTCTTCTCATTATGTTTTCCTGGCATGGGGTCCAAAATGTCTAGGGCCCACACCTTGAAGGGTAGTTGCATGCAGATAGGTAGTACTGACTTAGGTGGGGTTTTGCTTTTTGCAATTTTCTCACATACTTTGCATTGGTCCAAGACTTCCTGAACATCTTGGTACAGGGTTGGCCACCATGCTTTGTGCTTAAGGAATTTGTAGAAGTTGCTGCTTTTTGTGTGTCCTAGGTTTCTATGGTAATTTAGGATGGTGACAACTTGCTAATGTGTGGGGATATAAGGAATGGTGGTTCCGTTGGACATTTTTTGATGTAAGGTTCCATACACGTCTGCAAATAAGTGCTTATTCTTAATGACTTTTTCTTTTGTTATGTCTGTGGTGCCAGGAGGGAAGCCCCTGTCCTTTGTTCAAAGTACCAGGAGGGGCCAGTCTGGGTCAAGCCTATTTTCTCCCCTTGTGGCTCTGACGTACAGGCACAAGAGTGTGTCCTCCATGGCAAGCTCTGGATCAGGCTTGTACTGTATGAGTATATTGAATCTCTCCAAGAATTCTATCCAGCGGGCCTGACAGGGGATAGATTTGCTTGGGTTTTTAAATATATGAGTGACTTGTGGTCAGCAACACCTTGAATTCTTCCTGTAGTTCTAAGTAGCAACACCATTTGACTAGGCAGTGCACAATTGCCAACAATTCCTTGTTGTGTATAGGGTATCAACACTTGCTGTCTATCAGTTTGTGTGATTTGTAGTACTCCCCCAACAGATGTGTCTGAGGCGTTGGTTTACATTTGGTATTCCCCATTGTGTCTGGGATACTGTAGGATAGGTGCTGTTAGGAGCTTCTCTTTGAGACGTCTAAAGCAGAGGTCTTGTTGGGGGGTCCATACAAGCTTGGATTTGGCGCCAGTTATGGCGGATAGGGGTGACGTCTAAACGCTGCAGTCAGGTATAAAACAACATATGTAGGCAACCATTCCTAAGAAGGTGCGGAGTTCTGACTTGTCTTTGGGAGGTGGCATCTTGCAAATGGCCTGAATCTTCTGACTGTTGGGTTTAATGCCATCTTTTGAGACAATGTGGCCTAGGAAGGGCAGCTGCTCCTGGAAGAACTGGCATTTGGAGGGCTTGGCTAGCAGCTTGTGTTGCACCAAGGTAGCAAAGACTGCCTCTAAGTCTTTGTGATGCTGCTCTACCAAGGGGCTATAAACAATATTGTTGTCTAGGTAGACTAAGGTGTGCTTGTCTATGTGAGGTGCAAACACCTTGTTCATGAAGGTCACAAAAGTTGACGGGGCGTTTGTCATACCAAAATTAAGCACTGCACATTTGTATGAGCCATACTTGGTGTGGAAGGCCGTTTTGAGGATATCTTCCTCTTTGATACGGACCTGGTTGTAGCCTGCTGTTAAGTCAATCTTGGAGAAGACAGTGGCGTTGCTCAAGGCATCAAAGAGGTCATCAATGAGTGGCAGTTGATAAAAATTCTTAATGATAACTTTTTTAGGGCTCAATAATCTGTCACTAGGCGCAGGATATCATCCTTCTTGGCCACAAAGAACACACAGCACCAAAAGGAGACTGTGAGGGGCAGATAATTCCCTTCTCCAACGCCTCTTTGAGGTAAGCTCATAGGGTGTTGTCTTTGTTTGGAGTCAGGCAATAGATGGGTTTTGCCTTAGGTACAGCTCCCTTGAGTTGGATGGAGTGTTGGATATGTTTCTCTGGGGGCAACCTGGGTAGAGCTTAATTGAAGATTTTTGGATGGTGTGCCACAATTTCCCAATCCTGAGGCATGGAGGTATCCTGGTGGTCTTTGAAGTGTATGATATTTTATTGGCAGGAGTCCCAGTCAATTGTCTTCAGGTTTTCCTTTTTGTCCAGGGTCTCTGTAATGCGCACAAAGACATGGTTGTGTAGGAGTTGATCCACTGAGTCAGGGTAGATCTGGTGGTTGACACCTTCACACTTGATGGTCAAGACCAAGGTTGTCCAGTCTACATAAGGATTGTTCCTTTGTAACCAATCCAAACCCAGTACAATTTCAAACTTTGGGAAGTCAATGGCGGGACCTTGGATGGTGGAGTGTAGGTTCTCAAGCATGACAGAGAAGGGGGTGGCTTCCCTTGTTATGGCAATGTGGTGTTCATCAGCTAAAACCATATTTTTAATCCACAAAGGATTAGTGGCTAGCTTGAACTTGTCCACAAAGCTGCTGTTGACTAAGGTTTGATCTGCGCCTGAGTCCAGGAGGGCTGAGCCTGTGTAACTGCAAAAACAGAAAGGATAAGACATCAGTTTATTGGGATGTCTGGCAATGGTGTACAGTTCCAGGTCTTCCAAGGGCACTTGGATCATTGGACACTGGTCCATGTCCTCAGGTCAGTATTCATCATTGGGCAAGTCAGGAGTTGTGCAGGGAGAGCTTGGCTTTCTTAATGCTCTCCCCGAGCTTTGACCTTGTCTTGGTTGCCTTGTGTGGTAGTGATACAAAAATGGGTACGGTTTGACTGATTGTTGTTCCCATTTCCGTGTCCATTGGCGCCCACAGGTTTATGATTTGTGTTGCTGCTGTTGTTCTCAGGGAGTGGTTGACTTGAACACCTGGCTGAGTGAGAGTATTTGGGTCTCTCTCTTTTTCAAGTTTGCACCTTTTGGAGAGCGTTGGACGTTTGTTCTGCTTTCTCTGCCTTGCGGTACAAACTTTGCAGGTTGGTTACTTGGTCCAGGTTTATGTGTCTCATTATGTGCGACTTGAGAGCGTTGTAGTACATGAGGTGGGTAGCTGGAGTGTCAAAGGCCATATCTGAGGGGGCACATAGTTGGAGTTCCTCATAGGCATGGGTGAGCTCCTTCACAGTGCCAGTCTGGGTTAGGTTCTTTACTTGGGGTATGATCATAAGTGTGGTGTCTTTTAGCACAAATCTTGCCAAGAAGTCTTGTTTGAAGGTATCCCAGTCCTTCTCTGTGTGCTCTTCATGCCACTTATTGCACCAAGTGCCAGCGTCATGAGTCAGTCGGATGGAGATCTCCGCAATCCAGAATTGTTGTGGGCATTTTATTTGGGCCAGTTTTCTTTGGGCAGATTGGATCCATGCAGCAGTGTTGTCATTGTTGGCCCCAGCAAAGGATTACTAGGCCGCGCTTTGAAGTCTCTGGGCTACGTAGGCTGGCATAGTGTTTTCATCAGTTGCTCGAGGCATAGCAGAGGGAGCCTGGAAGAACCCTTGGGCAGACAGGGCATTGAACGTGGGGAGTGGAATCACCATGTTCTGGTAGAGGACAAATCCATCAGGTATCTCAGCACCAGGTGTGTACGGTGTCCAGTCTACCAGAAGGCCAGACATGATTCTATCAAGGATTTGTTGGCCGCGGCGAGTATGGGCAACAGGTGGAATTTTGCAAGATAAGGTAGGATGAAGAACCTACTTCTGCTACCAATGTTGTAACTGTGCTGTTTTAGCAAAGTTACAAGGGGGAAAATGTTTAGAAACTAGATAATATTGTTTATTGAGAGATAATGATTATATAGTTAGTGTGAGTCATGGATAACAGGAACATGATTGTGTTGATCACCCGGTGGGATGGTGAAGGGGGTGGCTTGATCCTGGTAATGAGTCAAGCACCAAAATGAGGTATCCATTGTAAGGGATCATCCTTTGTTCATGTTGTTGGATTTGGAAATTTGAGTTGACTTCCTAGTCTGGCTTTGAGTGCAGGATAATTGAATTGCGGGTCACGAACCTGCTTACTTGGAACCTTACTGGTGGATCGACCCTGCTGTTTTGACAGTATCCCAGCAAATAATAAGTCAATCTTAATGCCCAATAACCTATTTTAAAGCTACAGATCAGCTTTATCTTTTAAAAGAATTTATAAAAAATCAAAACTTCATTTTTTTCTAGCTTTACTAAACTTAATTGTAATACTCCACTTGTTTAGATTTATTTTTTATTTATATTTGGAATATGCAATTTTAATTTCAAATAAATCTAATTGTAATTAATTTTAAGAACCCATTTTAAATTGGAATTTGATTAAATATATGATAATCAATCACAACTTAAAAATATAATAATATTATACATTAATTTATTAAGGCCCAAGATAGACTTGATTTAACCCTGGTTTTAAAAACCAAGTTCACACTTCCTTACATCCAGTGGATGTGGAAGGAACTGATTCCAAGTGAATCCTTGAGAAGATTCACTTGGAATCGTTTCCAGATTTCAGATGGGTGCTCCTTTTTAGAAAAGGAGCCACCCGTCCGAAATCTGACGCAGCCCTAGATGCGATTGATTGGTTGAGGATATATGCTGGGTATGTCGATAAGCTTTGAAGAGCGCTAGTGACCTCTTATAAACCCTAGTTTAATAAATTGGTTCAAGGTGACCAGACTCTTGAGGAATTTTTGCTTGGCTAAAGAAGTTGGGCACGGGGATTTAATCGAAGCGAATTATTTTACAGACTTTTCGATTTATTATAACATGAAAAGTTATGCTCACCCCATGTACAATAAAGCTATGTATGATGTAAGGTGAAATAAAAGGACCGCATTTAGCGTGCAGGGGATATCGTCGGCATCTGCAATGAGGTTTATTGAAAACTCAACGGAAATATTTATCCAGGGATTCGCCGCTGAACCGCTCAATAGTCAGGATGAGATCTCGAGTGCACCTGACGACCTCTTCGGTATCATCTAGGAGGGATCAGCCGGGGTTAATAAAAGTTCTTACCTTCCATAACTTCGGCCAGGAAGGGGATCGTTTCGGGGAGGAGGACCAGGAAGCTGTCCTTCTGGCGGAGGTAAAACGCGCGGAGGGTCTTGAGAGCAATGCATTTAACGGTCGCGCTATCGTCGCGGGTCTTTAGGGCGACTTGATTGTTCAGGGTTTTCCAGGCCGATTCGCTTGTAACAGCTGAGCAAAGCCAATCGAAGCAAGGGACGAGCGAGGCTTCAGCGACGGAAAGGTCCTGGACAATGTCGAATTGCTGGATGAGCTTAGGTAAGAGCTTATTGAAAGACTCGATGGTCCAGACACCTGTACATCAGTTAGAAGCTATGAGAAGGAGATGTTACCTTCAGTGTCGAACTGCATCGAATAAGCGAGAGAGCTGAGGAGGTAGCCCCACAGCTGATCGGTGGTGGAGGTCTTGGAATATGAACCCAGAGATTCGATGCAGTGGTCAAGGGTATAGATGAAGTAGGGGGCAAAGATATGCTTGAGCTTAGAGAGGGTCAGATCCAAGAAGTGGTAGAACACAATCAACCGGTCTTGTCCCTGGGGGGTGTTCTTGAGATCGTGGGTAGCCCATTCCCCCAACTTCAAGAAAATGGGCTTGAACATGTCATCCCTCAGCTTCATAACAAGAAGGATAAAGCTTTGCAGCATCATGTCTTCGATGGTGCTGATATCCTAACAAGGTTAGAGGGGGCATAAGATCTGGTTACCTGTTGGCTATACTCTTTGTGGAAATGGCGGAAATCCAGACACTCCAGGTAGAACTTGAACAGCAGGATGTAAAGCTTTTCAACGTCCTCTTGAGATAAGGAGATGATCACGTTGGATAGAATGTCAAAGAAGGCCTCAACTGCGGTACGGCCAGTGGAAGAGATTGGAGAGTAAAGCTTAAAGAGGATGGGCAGAAGGATCCGGGGCTCAAGATGTAAGTGCAAGAGATCCAGCATGGAGTTGATGCGTGCGCTGAGTGTCAAATCGGCGGGACCTTCGGCAAGCTTACCCTTGAATGCAATCAGCTGGGTAATGGTTTGGGGCAAATAAGGACTGGTGAATTTAGCTAGCTTAGTGAACACAGACTCAAGCAGGACAAACTCCGAGAGCCACACGTTGTTGGCTAGTGCGTCACTATCAATGCTGAAGGATTTCTCCATCTGTTCCAACAGCAGAGGGACAAACACAGGGATGTGCTCGATGAGCGAGAGGCTAAGCTCCTGGCATAGGAAAGATGCCACGTGACAGCTAGAAGCAAAGATAGGCCAGGAGGTGCTGGCTAAACCATGCTCGCCCAAGAGGACGGGTACGATATGGGTGGAGAACGTCTTGGCTTCGGAAACGCCATGGTGGTGACTAAAGCATTGGATATACATCCCCAGGCAATTGAGCGCGCTCTGACGATTGACAGTCACTTCAGCAGATCCAGTTGCGAGCTTTGCCAAGGTAGGGATGAGTTCGATAAAGAGGCGAGCCTCGTTTTCAGAAAGCTGGGTGTGGTATGCTTCCAGTTTAGCCTCTAGAAGCTGCATTGAGCGGTAGCGGATAGTAGATCTTGTATGGAAGAGCAACTTGGCAAGGAAGGAGGTGAAGCATGGTAGGGAGAGCAGGTTGATGACGTTGTCGAGCACATCGTATACAAATCCAACCAGCTGGGTAAAGAACTTTGAGGCGGCTGGCTGGGCGGAGAGTGTGGTGAGATGGTCCCGGAAGGAGTCGGCCAGCTCCAATAGGCTCTCGGCAAGGTGCACGTAGTCGGCGTCCAACCTGGCCGCCTCTTCGCTACCGGCCTCGATTTCAAGTAGCTGATGCAAAAAGGCACCCTGGTTCAAGGTTTCACGGATGAAGTTGACGACAGCATACTTGTAATGGCGTAAATGCTTCTCTGAATGATCTGCCAGGGCATAGATATTACGGAAAGAGGGATCGACCTCCCGAGGCTTTTCGTTGGGGAGCTGCAAGACACTGTCAAGCAATTGGGTGAGACCTTTGACCTGGGTATTGGGGTGGAACTGCCCAGCGATCTCAACACAGAAGTCACGCAGTTTAACCGCGTCGTCGCGGGAGCCCTGGGCATGGTGGGTAGCGTAGATCTCCAGGATAACTCCAAGCACGCCATACAGGAAATTGCCGCCGAGCGTGGATATCAAGATGGTGAAGAGCTTGATACGACGATGCTGGGGAATCTTGAGAAGGGCATTGACAAAGACGCTAACAAGGGGCTTAGCCAGCAGAACACGCTCGTGAGCCTGGTCAGACTCCGTCATGGACTCAAGCTGGAAGTTTTGGATGAGTGGAGGGATGATCTTGGCGATCGTTTCTTGGATGATAAAGAAGGAGTAGTTGTCGTCTTTTTTGGAAGCACTTGTGCCCATGAAAGTGAAGATTGGCATCACGTAGCTCAAAATCTTCTGCGGGAACAAGGCTGCGGTAGCCGATACCAGCCGTAGGGCTTGGTGATGAGTTTGCGGCTGCGCAGGAAGCTGTAACAGCTGTACAACCACATCGACTTTGATCCCAACTTCGCTTACAGCTGAGCCCTTGGTCTGGGCGCAGTTGAGGATATTTGCAAGCACTGATAGAAGCATCTGATACAGATAGTTGGAGGAAGTAGAGACCGGGCGGATTGAAGCTTCTTCGAGTTGAGTGAGTAGCTCAAACAGAATCGACTCCAGTCCCAAGAATGAGGCGGACTCATCTCTGGAGTTGATAGCATCGAGCAAGACAGTGAGTTGCGCCATGGGTCGAGTATACACTGGAACTACAGCAGCATCGGCCTTTGTCTTTTTGATGGGTTTCTCGGGTGCCAAGAAGAGAGACCGAAGCTCGGTAAGCGTGTCTTGGACAGCAAATTTAGACAGCTGAAGGCTGAAGATAGTAGCCTTGGCCAAAGGAGCAGTATCATCCGAATCACCAGTGCTGATAGAAAGCAGAGCTTTAAGAAGAAGGGCCTGAGATTTATCACCAAGGCTCAAGAAGAGCTCGGGGGTAACTCTTTCCAGAACCATCTGAGATACGGTAGCACCACCGCAAGGTGCATCTATGCCAAGGGCATAGATCAGAGCGTTGATGTAACGGGGATTCTTGGCGTCAAGAGCCTTGAGGGCAGAAGGAGTGAAAAGATCTAAAAGGCAGCCAAGCAGCGCATGATGTTTGACATCGGTGGGGGCCTTTTCAGCGTAGATCTTTAAATTGTGGGAGAGCATTTGGGAAAGGCCCCGAAGCTTGCTCTTGTTATCGATTGGCGAAATCGATCCCAGAAGAGCAAGCTGACCCTCTACGCTTGACATTGCTCTGATGTGTGCGATGACCACGTCCAAAAAGGGTTCAGATAATGAGCGCACTCCTTTTTTAGACGGCAATGAGGCTTTACAGCTCAGTGACGAAACTAGTACGGAGGAGAAGGCCTCGGCAGAAGATTGAAGCTCTGACTGGCGCGCATTAAGTTCTTTTATCAGCTGGCGGGTAGATGGAGATGTAAGTTCGTCCATCGATGGAGGCTTATTCCCGTAAAAGGCTCTGGAAGCAGATGATCCGTGCTTATCTGATTTAGCTTGCCCTGCAGAGGTGTAATGAGTTTCAAATGCTCTTAAACAAAGCACTCCACCAAAGCGGACACACTCTTCAGCATGGCCAAGTGAAGCAAGAACAAAAGGTAGAGCTAGTTGGAAGCCTTGCCCAGCAGCAGGTTGCGACAGATAGAACGAAATCAATACAAGGGCACGAGATTTTACAGGAGCGGGTGACTGGTCATCGACTAGGACATGGCAACAAAAAGCGATCAGCCCATCCTTAAGACAATCATTCACGAGCATAGAAAAGAGGCTAGGGAACTTGGAGAGAGATTCAGACCCCACTACTCGGAAAACGTGGCTGAGAGTAGCCTTGTAGCTTTGTAAGATATTTGAATCCTCGAGAGGCTTCAGCCAGGCTTCGGGTGTGGCCACGCCTGAAAAAGATTGCAGAACATTGGTTAAAGACAGCGTCACCGCCATGGGCGCAGTATAGCCAAAGCTTGATTCAGATTCAAGAGCTATTGCTTCAAATATAGCGATCTCTGAAATAGCACCGCAACTGGAAGCCTCGTGGGCAGCCAATTCAAGCAAGACCTCCTCAAAGCGAAGGATAACCTTGCGGAAATAGCCGTATCCTCGGGGTTTAAGCAGACTTTTCAGAACGTTAGATGCGATAATTGTAATGGCAATCTTGGCAGTGTATGATCGCAGGCTGGAAAACAGCGATAAAGCTGTGATCAGGTGTTCAGCAGGATTTTCTGCATCCACAATGGATTTGGAAACGGCCTCGACATAACTAATGTTGTGGGCAGCTATCGCCTTGGGGCCCATATGAAGCTTGGATGCTGTCTTGAGACAGTCAACAGGGATTAAGACCGAAGAGCTGTTATTGACTTGAGTCATAAGCTCGCATACGAACAAGTGGGTTGGTTGGTTATCCTTGGAGGTCACCACATTGTCCAATACTGGGACAAGGCAAAGATTCAGATTATTCATGAAAAACTCGGGGGACAAAATCACTTCGAAGCCAGCCTTCATGAGGCTACTGGGAAGAGCTTGAACCAAGGACCAGAGCTGTTCCGAGGGCAAGGCTTTTACTAGGGTAGGGTGCTGCTTTAACATCTTAAGCGTAGCGTCCATCACTTCGGGTGTACCATCACTCAAATGGCTCAAGAGGGAAGGAAAAAGAACGGAGTAAACTGAGCAGTCATGAGTAAAAAGAAGCTCGTTAAGCTTGTTGATCGCAGCAAGTTGGAAGCGGGGATCAGGGTGAATCAAGCTCGAGGCAAGGGATGCATTAGTCTCTTTAAGGGGAACGGAGATAGAATCTTGAAGCTGGCCAACTAGCAGACTGTACAATTGCACATATCTCTGGTTCGCTCTACCACCTTTACTTAACTCGCCAAGGTGTTTAGCGATGAGCGTCTGGACAAGGTCGCTTTGCTGAGACTCAAGAATCTTGAAAAGCTGGCTCAGTGGCGTGACCTCCTCTAAGGGTTTAGCCTCCATGATATCAAACAAATGAAGGCACAGCTCCGAGACAACTTCTGGGACAGCGAGACAAGAAACGCCTGCGATTGAAAGGACGAGATCAAGCGATTTGGAACTGCTTTCAGGACTGGTTAGAACAATGTCAATTAGACCCCAGACCAGATATTTAGTGAAGGCAGCAACATTCTGAGTTCCACCAATAACGCTGAGAGTTTGGACCAATCCCTTCTGAGATAACGCCCAGCTGATAATCATGGGATTGAAGCTGCCGGGTACGAAGTATTGAGGTTGATTGTGAGATAGCAGCACAAATGCTCCTAAAACAGCACTAAACTCAAGCTTGGCGCTGATAAGTCTCTTCGCAAACGTATCCAGGATTTCTGTAGTGAAGGATACGCGTGAACTCATGTGCACAATTATCATAAAGGAAGCCAAAGCAAAATCTTCACAGGCAGAACGAAGTCCACCAATAGCTGTTGGGAGGATCAGATTGACCTCCTTATCAGCAAGGGATGGGATTTCCTGGAGATAGCCAAGAAGGACAGCTGCATAAAAGGAGAAGATAGCACTGTAACGGGGTGTCTGGATAGCTGCCTCTGTAACCATGTCCAAAACGTAACTCAACAGTACAGAGTCTCTTGCCAACCAGCGAACGACTTGAGTTCTAGTTAGCCCCATCTTAGACTTTCTGACGCCAATCAGCGGGCTCCACTTTGAACCAGGAACTAGATGAAGAATAGAAAGGAACTTGAGAAAAGGTTGAGTATCGTGATATGGAAAGATGCAGCGGATAATTCCATCGACATTGAACTCGTTGATGCGGAAGCGACGCACCAACCATTCTATAGCTTTGCCCGCCGAGGAAATGAGGAAGTATGGCCCAAGCAAGACAAGGAAGCCGTCGATATTCTTGTCTAGATTGCTGTTCTCCTCTTGGGTGAAAGTGATACGATCAGCACCTTTACTAGCCTCAGAAAATAGAGAGCCTCTGTAGGTTTCAAATCGAGGATCTAACTGTACTAGGCTATTAAAGCCCTCAACTCCGATCTGGTAAATGGTTGCTAGATCTTGCTCAGCGGCCTCTTTGGCTTCGAATATAAAAGAATCCTTGTAGCGGTCATGAGTAGCCTTGGTACGGTTGGTGGCAGGATCGCGCACCTGAACAAGCTGCTTTTGCAGATCGGATAAAGGTCTGGAACTAGGTGCAACCATTGTCTCTATACTATTTCTATGTACTGCAAAAAGTTAACCGGAGCCCAAAAAATAGATCCAAGTCGAGATAGAAAACTAGAATCAATTTATATACGAAAGTGAAACGTTTAACTTGGCTGGTCCTGTTGATATTTTAACGACCACACTCAAAAGGAATTAGGATTTTGAAAATACATACTAACTGTTATTTTTAAGTTTTAAACTGTTGTTGTAGCCTAGAGAATAAATAAAGTACCTTGGTTTAACAGTATGAAACTTAGACTTGAAAATCTCACTCTGATACTTTGAGCGAGAAGCCTAAACTTTATTTATCGAAATATTTCTAGCTCGCTTGGGCTGCTTTTAATTGATCTAAATTTTTCAGCTCTGGAATTCTCTGAGCTGGCATCTACAAAGCTCAAATGGAACGATACCAAGATTTATAAATGAAGTCATATCTTGATTTAATCTCTTTTATCTACCAAATACTGTCCCGATAGCGGACGCTATACCGTCATTACTGCAAATTCGTAAATTATTGGAACGGCAAACTCCTCTACTTTTCAAGGATACATCATCAAACAAACTTAAAAGTCAAATTAAAACCGGAAGAGCAACCATATAGAGTTAAGGTTTGATAAACTTCAAGCAACCAAAATAATATCGAGGCTTTGCCCACAAGGAATCCTATCAACATGTTGCAACGCTACGGTCCACTATTATTCGCGTCAATAGCAGGTGTTATATCGGGGCATTATATTTTCAAGCCTTTTATCGAAGAGAGTTTAAAGTAAGCTGGACTTTCTTGGGTCTGTTTAATTCTTTTTTAGTAACAATAAAGACGAGCTGATCCCCAGCCCGAAAATTACTGAAGGTGCTGCTTCTATCAGCTCAGAAAGTCCTTCTCCTCAGGAGAGTGATAGACCAAGTAATTAAGTTTGACTTTTAGCTATTCCAGTCTAAAAGAATAATCCATCTCTTTAAATAACACTTCGTACATACAGTTTAGCTTACTTTTTTTGCCCTTTGAAAATTGTCTAAACTTTAACCACACATTTCTCATCAATTCTCATCGAAAAATGGTTTGGTTTCACTTGAGCACTTTACTTTAGGTTAAACTATATATGTTTAAGAAACTATTCTAGAGTTTAAAGGGTTTAATATCGGCTTTACAAGTATAGAAATCCTCTACTTTATTTAGGGATTTCAACTATCTAACCAAAACATATGTATTCTCCTTCTAGTTCGATTCGTCTAATTTTTACGAATTGATGTATACCAGGCAGGTAAAAGTCAATGATGATTTTAGTTTCTTTTATAGTTTAGTGAAACATAAACCCCTTGCACTACCCTTCAAACAGTGTTTTGGAATGACTTTGCGAGGTAAACTCCCTTGATCTTGTTCGTTGCGATCAAGTTGAAGTTGCGTGAAGGTGTATGGGCTCTTTTAAGCCTATAGTTTATCAGCTTATAAGCATTTCAGCTGGACCCTTTCTGATCTTCATAATATCCATCAGGTGATAAGTATAGAATGCGCTTCTCATTCAGTAATAGCCGATCTACTGTAGAATAGATCCCAGTATAAACTTTTATTTCAATTGTGGGTTCGGCTAATAATAGTTATTTTTGGATTTACAAAAGCTTTGACTGGTTTCTAGAGCAACAACATTGTCACTTTCGTAACTATGCTGTATTAGCAGAGTTACAAGGAGAAAAATAATTGGGAACTAGGTAATATCTTTATCGGGATGTGAGAGATCATATAGTATCTGTGAATCATTTAAGAGGAACAAGATTGAGATGGTCAATCAATTGGATTGAGCAGGGCATCACTTGATCCTTTTAATTAGTCAAGTGCCAAAACGAGGTATCCACTGTAAGGGATCATCATTTGTTCATGTTGTTGGATTTGGGAATTTGAGTTGACTTCCTAGTCTGGCTCCGAGTGACTGGATAGTCAGATTGCGGGTCATGAACCCGATTACTCAGAACCTTGCTGGCAGGTCAAGCCTGCTGTTTCGACATTAATGATAAACTTTTAGCCAATCAGGAGCTGAGTGATAAAGTGATTGTTGTGGCATAAAGGGTTATTCAATAATTCTTTGGTGTATGTACACTAATTAAAATGATTGGCTGGTTGTTTTGCTATTGTGTTCTGAGGTGCGGCTGTCAGGATTGACAATTCATTACCCCGGGAAACCCGGGTCCAAGGGTGGGATTCAAACCCTGAACCTATATTCCTGCAGGCCGCTGGGCCCGCCCGCCCGCGTTTTTTTGGGATTGAGCCCCTGCAAGCTGAGGCTCCCGCTAAGTCCTGAAGCCAGAATACCTGCACCAGCTCAACCATGGTGGCGCCTGAAGAGGAGCCTCTTGAATTGCCTGATGGAAGCAGAGATGGCGCCTCTGTGAATTTCATGAGTTTGAAGTCCTCTCAAGTAACCAATCAAACCCTACTGCCAAAGATAAACCCGGGCTTTGGCCTGACCCCGTGACCACAGCAAAGAATCAAGAAAATTGAGTGATCAAATTGGACGTTCTGACCAATGAGAGAACACCCAGCGAGGTGCCATTTCGCCGCTCCCACACCCGGGCCCTCTGGCTGCCCGCCCGCACTTTTCCCAATATTTTGATAAAGCTCTGATGAAAAAAACTAAGTTTGGAGGCGGAATGCTATATATGTCTATGGATTCTGCGCTTGAACCTTATTGCCATTTTTAAATAAAGCTTATGTTACTTTGGCTCTTACAGCTATTGCCATATTTTGTATTTACTGTCTATCAATTCAGTTTGAGATCTCCTGGCCCTCCTTCCCCACCGCCTGCAGTTTTCTGTCCATCTGGTGCACCCTTCGGGCCCGTTCACTTCACTGATTATCCCTTGAAGCCCAAATATAAAGATTATACACCAGAGAAAATTCTTGAACTTGACCCGCTAGCCCGCATCCAATCCGCTATTAGATACAACCGCCAAGCCCTGTGGATATTCTCCACCCCAAAACTATTTAGAGGAAAATTCAATTATCTCCTGGCCTACAATATTTATACAGAACCGCCTGTAACCCCCAAACTGATGCCAGCCTCTTCACCCAACCTTCTAACCGACTATACCAGCAAGCTTTTTGGAATAGTGTACATCACCCTCACAGGGGTGGTGGACACCATTGTACCGGCCACCGGCCCATGGTCTTGGGTGGGGAAGTCTGCTTCCTACCTTCTAAAGTTAGCTCCTCTTTTGTGGTGGGCCCTGCCCGCAAAAACCCCAGCCCAAGTTACCCCCAGAAATGGTGAGCCAGCCGCCCAAGACTGGGTCCCTGACATTATGGCAATCTTTTTAAAACCTGGTACCCTGAGCCCCAAGATGTTGTTATTTCTTGGGGCATCTTGTATGCTTTTGTTATTGATAATCACTTATTACATCTATAAGATGACCATGAACCTGATCTCTTCCATGTGGAAGAATGCAAACCCAAATGACCCGAAAAGAACCAACACCGCCGCCACTGATCCAACAAGCCCTTCTCCCAAGTGCAAAATGTAATTGTGAACCAATCCCTAACCAAGGTTGAGATTCCCCAGAAAGGGAAGCTCACACTTGAGGAAGCCCAACGCGCCATGCCAGTCTTCTGCTTGCATTTCCAGACCAACACCCCCTCCTACGCCAGCGACACCAAGAAGGTACTGGGGGTCACTTCCATGCTCTCTGGAGACGCTCTAGACTGGTTTGGCAAAGCCACAGCAGAAGATTTAGAATTCTGTTTGGACTATGCCAAGTTTGAGGCTGAGTTAATGGCAACTGGGGAGAATTGCAACACCAGATACTACGCCCTGAACTCCCTGCTAGAAATCTGCCAAGGCTCCCAACCCATTCAGGTATACATTGACAAATTCCTTAAACTGAAGACCTGCACTCAACTTGAGGACAAATTTTCAGCCATCATCTTCCAAAAGGGAGTGAACCCAGCCATGAAGGACTTATTGAAGCACCACCCACCCACCCTTGGCTTGGAAGACCTGGTCCCCTTATGCAAGAGCCTCAGCATGAATCAAGAGAATGCTGGGTCCTCCCAGACCCGCCAAACCCAAGCCGCCACACCAAATAGAGGGGGGATGACCCCTGAGGAACTTCAAAGACACTACAGAGAAGAACTCTGTTTCCACTGCCATGAAGCAGGGCACTTGATCAGAGCCTGCCATAAGAAAACCCCTGCTCCTTTCTCTTTGGCCCAAATAAATGCTTCTTCCCAGTCTTACAAGTTCATCCTAGTATATGTTAACGTTGGAGGAACAATCCAAAAACTAAAGGTGTTCATTGACACTGGAGCAGATGAGAGTTTCATTGACGCTGACTTAGCCCAGGAACTAGGCCTGTCCGCCTCTGAGAATTGTTTACAGATCATCTTGGGAAACAGCACCAAGGATACAGGATATGAATGTGAACAAGAACTACCCTTGGTAATAGGAAACAACACATACCCATCATCTCTCATCTTGTTGAAAGGCCTACCACACCCCCTCATTCTTGGGGACTCCTGGTCAGACAGGCATGGCCTCATTCTCAACTACTGAGAACAGAACGTCACCTTAGGTGATAAGGGTACCTGCAACACTGTTCCCTTTTGCACAAATCCCAAGGAACCCACCCAAAGACTCATGACCATACAGATTGAACCAAGCGTGGGCGTCCTCCCTGCTTCCCTAGGAAAATGGACCCACATATTCAGCAAAGAGGCAGCCACCCGTCTCCCCAAACACACCAAGTATGATCATGCTATTGACCTCCTACCTGGCACCGTACCCAAACATGGACCTATCTATAGCTGCAATCACAAGGAGCAGCTGGCTCTCAAGGCATATATTGAAGACATGACCAAAAAAGGCTTCATCTGTGTGTCCAAGAGCCCTTGTTTGTCACCAATGCTGTTTGTGGGCAAGAAAGACAGTGGCATGCGCCCGTGCGTTAATTATCAGAAATCAAACAAGATAACTGTAAAGAATTGCTACCCCATACCTAACACTGACAACTTGTGCAATGTGCTGACAGGCGCCCAGGTGTACTCCAAGATTGACCTTAGAGATGTGTTTAACCAAATTCAAATCAAATAGAATGACAAATACAAAACAGTGTTTAAGACCAGGTATGGGCTCTACAAATACCTGGTGATGCCATTTGAACTATGCAACGCCCCTAGCACCTTCCAGCGCATGATAAACACAGTATTGGGCAAATACCTTGACCAGTTCTGTGTGGCCTACCTCAAGGACATCCTCATCTACAGCAAGACTCACAAAGAGCACTTACTCCACCTAGATCTAATCCTGAACAAACTCTCCCAAGCCAACTTGCACTCAAAGCTCAATAAGTGTGAGTTCTTCCAACCAGAAGTGGAATTCCTGGGCTATTTAGTGAAAACTTGAGGGTTTGCAATGGCCCAGGATAAAGTGGACGCCATGACCTCCTGGCCGACCCCCAAATGCAGAAAAGTTGTGAGAAGTTTTTTGGGCCTGGTAAATTATTGCAGGGATTTCATCCAAAAATTTTCTCACATCACTCTGCCCCTGACCCTCCTGTGCTCCAACAAGGTTGCCTTTTCCTGGACTCCAGAATGCACCACTGCCTTATAAACCCTGAAATTGCCTTCACCTCTGCCCCCATCTTGGCCATGCCCAACCCCTCCAAGCCATTTGTGCTGAAAACCGACACATCCAACTTTGCAGTGGGTGGGGTACTTCTTCAGGAAGAAGGGGATGGTATGCTACATCCTGTAGCATATTACTCCAAGAAAATGCTGCCCGCAGAAGGGAACTATCCAATTTACGGCAAAGAGATACTAGCCATTATGAAGACCCTGAAACATTGGTACTGGTACCTCTGTGGCGCTGAATTCCCAGTAAAGGTTCTGACAGACCACAAGAACTTGGTCTATTTCTTCAAACCACAACAGCTCAACCAACAACAAGCAAATGGGCTTTAGAACTGGCCAACTACACCCTGACTATAGACTACAAGCCAGGAAAGGTGAATGTAGTACCTGACGCCCTGAGTAGAAGAACTGACCTGGCACCATCCCACATAGAAACTTGTAACCACAACACTCAAGTACTCTTGGTCCCAGCTAGCCTATGCATACACCTGGGATTGATGAAGATCAGGGCCAGCAAACCAGAAGTACTGAAGGCCCAATCACTCAACAAATTCACCAAAACCATGATTGCTGACCTTTCAAAATCCTTGGATAGCTCCCATTACCAAAAAGGCTACTCATTGAAGGGAACCATGCTAATGCTGCATAACAGAATCTTTGTACCAGAAGGAAGCATCAGGACCAACATCTTGAGAGATTATCACAATTCTGAGATGGCTGGTCACCCAGGGAGACTCAAGACCCTCCAGGGCATTAGAAGGAACTTCACCTGGCCAAAGATGAACCAAGAAGTAAGCACATACCCAAAAGGATGTGAGACCTGTGGACAAACCAAACCCCACAGAAACAAACCTGAAGGACTTCTAAGACCCTTGGATATACCCACTGGACCCTGGAGATCCGTTTCCATGGACTACATTGTTGAATTGCCCCTCTTCCTCTCCTTCACCGCGATCCTGGTCATGATAGACCACTTCACCAAGATGGCATACTTTGTACCAACCACCACTCATTGCACAGCAGCAGAGACAGCCTAACACTTCCACAACCACATCCTCACCCAAAACAGGACGCCTGAGGAAATCACCACAGACAGAGGACCCCAATTCACGTCAAACTACTGGACACAAGTGATGAAAGGCTTGGGAATCAAGCGGTGCGTATCTACCTCCTACCACCTGCAGACTGATGGCCAAACCAAAAGAGTAAACCAGATTCTAGAAAAATACCTCCAATGCTATGCCAACGCCAACCAGGAAAATTGGGCCAACATACTTCCCATGGCCCAGTTTGCATACAATAGTAAAGACCACGCCTCCACTGGGATGTCTCTATTCAAATCCAACTACAGTTTTGACCCCTCCTGGGATCCCAATATTGGTGAGAAGAAAACTAACACCACTGGACGTTCCTGGGTTGAGCGGATCCACAACACACAAAAAACATGCTTGACCAACCTGAACTGTGCAGTGCAAACCTACAAAGCCTTTGCCAACCAAAAACAAACACCGGGCTAACCCTTTCAAGTTGGGGATAAAGTATACCTGGACTCTCGCAATGTGCCCCTACATGTGCCCTGTAGGAAGCTAGCTCACAGAAGAAGTGGCCCTCACAAGATCACCAAACTAACTGGAGAAGCTGCTTATAGGCTAGACCTACTCCCCTCCTGGAAGATTCACAACATATTCCACCAATCCCTGTTGTTTAAAAAGGATGGGAACTTGCTCCCCCACCAACAGCTTAAGATAAACCCCCCGCCCCTCCAAATAGGCTGCACTGAAGAATACAAAGTTGAATACATACATGGCAACAGGATCCACTACCAGAAACCCCAGTACTACATCAAATGGAAAGGATACCTTCTAGAAGAAAGTACATGGGAACTGCTGAGCAACCTAGCTAATGCACAAGAAGCTGTCCAACTCTATCTGAACAAAAAGGACCAGAAGAGAGGGCCCTCAGGGAAAGAAGGGGATGATGTCAGGATTGACAATTCATTATCCCGGGAAACCTGGGCCCAAGGGTGGGATTCAAACCCTGAACCTACATTCCTGCAGGCCGCTGGGCCCATGGACCAAGGGCCCATCTGCCCACGTTTTTTTGGGATTGAGCCCCTGCAAGCTGAGGCTCCCACTAAGTCCTGAAGCCATAATACCTGCACCAGCTCAACCATGGTGGCGCCTCCCCCCTGTGAATTTCATGAGTTTGAAGTCCTCTCAAGTAACCAATCAAACCCTACTGCCAAAGATAAACCCGGGCTTTGGGCCTGACCCCGTGACCACAGCAAAGAATCAAGAAAATTGAGTGACCAAAATGGATGTTCTGACCAATGAGAGAAAACCAAGCTGAGGTGCCATTTTGCCGCTCCCACACCCAGGCCCTCTGGCTGCCCGCCCACACTTTTCCCGATATTTTGATAAAGCCCTGATGGAAAATACTAAGTTTGGAGGTGGAATGCTATATATGCCTATGGATTCTGCGCTTGAACCTTATTGTCATTTTTAAATAAAGCTTATGTTTCTTTGGCTCTTACAGCTATTGCCATATTTTGTATTTGCTGTCTATCAATTCAGTTCAAGATCTCCTGGCCCTCCTGCCCCGCTGCCTGCAGTTTTATGTCCATCTGGTGCACCCTTTGGGCCCATTCACTTCACTGATTATCCCTTGAAGCCCAAATATAAAGATTATACATCAGAGAAAATTCTTGAGCTTGAACTTGAACCGCTAGCCTGCATCCAATCCGCTATTAGATACAACCGCCAAGGCCCGTGGATATTCCCCACCCCAAAACTATTTAGAGGAAAATTCAATTATCTCCCGGCCTACAATATCTATATAGAACCGCCTGTAACCCCCAAAATGATGCCAGCCTCTTCACCCAACCTTCTAACCGACTATACCAGCAAGCTTTTTGGAATAGTGTACATCACCCTCACAGGGGTGGTGGACACCATTGTACCGGCCGCCGGCCTGTGGTCTTGGGTAGGGAAGTCTGCTTCCTATCTTCTAAAGTTAGCTCCTCTCTTGTGGTGGTCCCTGCCCACAAAAACCCTGGCCCAAGTTACCCTGGAAACGGCAAGCCAGCTGCCCAAGACTGGGTCCCTGACAGCGGCACAGACACACAACGGGAAATCCTAACCTTAAGATTGGATCCATACTAAGTCTCAGTTAGTTGGCAGGGAAGTTTATGTGATTACCTTGTGGCCCTGAATGATAAATCTCTACTAGTTGTGGCTAAAGAGAGGCGCCAAAGTACTTGGAAACATAAAGACAGAAATGTGAATAGAGTTTTTTTATTGGTAATAAGGAATTGGAATATATATTGTTTAGTGATACCACAAAAAAATACTAGGACATTAGGATCACTTGCCACCAGCATGAGTGGGGCAAGTGAGTTGCGCAGAACCAGGAAACTGAACAGTTGAATTTCTCATTTTGGAAACAGACTCATTTCAAGGCGCAAAGGCCAAAGCAAGGAATTTGTCCTCAAAATAACTCAACAAAGGCCAAATCAAAAAAGTGTGAATAGTGGCATTCATGACAAAAGGGTAACTCTCTGGACATAATTTTCTGTTGTAACTGTGCTGTTTTAGTAGAGTTACAAGGGGGAAAATTGGAAACTAGATCTTATTCTTTATGGGATATAGAAGTTATATAGTTGCTGTGAATTGAGATAGTAGGACATGGTTATGAAGGCCACTTAGTTGGATGATTAGGGGTGGCTTGATCCTTGTAATGAGTCAAGCGCTGAATTGAGCTCTCTACTGCACAGGAATTGTCATTTGGTCATGTTGCTGGATTTGGAAATTTGAGTCAACTTCTGCATTTGGCTTCAGGTCACTGGAAAGTCAGGTTGTGGGTCTCTAACCCGTTTAGTCAGAACCTTGCCGGGGGGTTGACCCTGTTGTTTTGACACTTCCTGGAACTTGTTTTAGTGCTTTTGGATGTTAGCATATTCTCTGATCAGCTAACTATTATATAAAAGGCTGACTATAGTTGTAGCATAAACAATATATTATTGCTGCAACCAAGCTTGACACCTTGCCTGACAACATATCTAACAGCATTCCACCTCCTGCCTAAAATGTTAAAATACAGGACAATACTTCCAAATAAGGAGTGAAGCCAATTCCAACCAAAACCCTCAACAATGTATTTAAAACCTATGGTGTCACAACATCTTTGATTACTCCCTCTCGGGGAATTGGAGCCCCAATTAAATCCCCAAATGCCTCACCAAGTGGTTCACTGACCAGCCAGTGAATTGGTGGCACCACTATCAGACAGTCATCTATTACACTGATCACCTAATCCAGATCCCAAATGGAACACAACTCAAATAAGCCTTGTGACCTAAGAAGAACACTACTCAGATAAGCCCCATGACCCCTGTGACGTACATGGACGGTATGTGGCTTAATATGATACTATATATATCCTTATATTCATATCCAATAAAGTATCATTCTCTTCTCAAATCTTCCCCTTATTTTGTTTATTACACTTCCCAGAAGTATAAACTCAACAGTAGCATATGTTTTATCATGCCATCAATGCCACCTCCTTGTGGCTCAGTGACTTCATTTTACCATATAGTAACTTCTAATCACCAATAAGATATCATCTTTGTCAGGGCCCAGAATGCCCTAGACAATCAGCTAGCCTGCCTGGAGATAAAACAACCAACAGTGTGAAAAGCATTGTCAACCGCCTTCTTAGAAGGAACCCCCCTTTTCTGACCGCAAATATTCAGAGGTTTGTGGTGCCCATGTGCCATAAAACCCTGGCACTGAAATTAAACACAAAATTGGGTACCTTTGCTATCAGGAAATGGTAGATTGTGAAAGCAATTGTTCAATTGTTTGATTGGGTGCTCAAACGCTTGTAGGTTCTAATAATAGCTGCAACACCTTGGCATGCTGCAGCCAAACCCATGACCATAAAGAAACAGGCAATGCCATTTCCTCCCCAGGTCCCAGTGCACAATTTTTAAGCCATTTTGCAAGTATCACAGAAAATGATGCCATCAGGCCTCTGGGGGAACAAAAGGCTAAGTATTCCTTAGTAAGTCTGAATAGTGAGGAGGAGAAGCCTTCCTCACTGTTTGTTATGGCCCATACCAGAATCCAGCTGTACTCCTTCAGGGGAGGTGGGCCGGGCCTGGAAGGCAAGTACACAATAGGCACTTCCTGGCCAGATAGTTGACTGTAGTAGCTAGAGATTGCCAATTCCCAGTATGGGGCATGACCTGGTTGGCCAGCCCCAATACTGTGATATATACAAAACCCAACTTACTAAAGTCCTGGGCAGGAGGCACAGTTGATAAGGGAGGAGTAGGAGGAATCTCCAGCATGGAGGGCAAAATGATCACTCTTGGTGGCCAGGAGGAGCAAATACGCAAGGTTGTAAAGTGTAGTGGAGTTGTAAATAAATGCAAACAGAATAGTTATAATGGTGCAAAAGTATAGATATCTTGCAAGAAAATAAGGAATCCTGAGCATAAAGATGTTTAATTTTAAGATGTCAACAAAGAAAAGGGGATGCCAGTGTTCCCAGCTATATCCTGCTGGGAAACTGCAATTTGGCTTACTGGCAACTTCTTATTGGTTGTCAATGGATTATTCTTAAGCTGGGTTCCATTGGTGACTCCTAATTTGTCAGTTAGAGGGATCCTTTCATTATTATTGCCCTGGGGAAGTTGGCAGGGGGTTTTGGGCCATCTGACAATCCAAGTCCCCAATTCTGGGTTTCAGAGGGTGTGAGGCAATTAAAACCTTTTTCACTTGGCTTTGGGAGGGTTTTCAATTGTCCTCAGGCTTGGCATTGACCAGGGTTCAATTCTCCACTTAGAATTAAAGTTTACTTTGGGTTAATCTGTGTGATTGACAACACAATTGTTTGGTTGCGTGATTGCTCCATTGCAGGCGTTGACCCTATGCAACATAGGGTTTTGTCTGGCCTGTTATGGGCCCTGAAACTGTTGAGATCTTAAAATAAACAACTTTATGCCCAGGAAACATTATTTTCTTGCAGGAATTATCTATTTTTGCACCAATATAATCATTCTGTTTGCATCTATACACAAATCCACTACACAATACAACCATGCCTATCCATTCCCTCCTGGTTCTGCTCTTATCTATTTGGTTAAGCCACCTTGTACCATTGACTTGGAGTTCTTTCACCCTCACCACCTGGATCTTCCTCATGGCCATTCTAAAGGCCCAATTCCAACTATTGTGAAGGAGATCCCTTCCACTCCTCCTTTTCCCAAGATGCCTCCTGCCCAAGGCTTCAGTAAGTTGGGGTTTGTCTACATTACAGTATTTGGGCTGGCTGATCAGGTTGTGCCCCATACTGAAAGTTAGTGTCCCCTGGCTACTGCTGTGAATTATATAGTCAGGATTGCATCAATTGTGTACATGGTCTTTCAGGCCTGGTCTGCCTCCCCTGTGGGAATCCAGTTGAACTCTGATGTGGGCTGTGATAGTATGTCAACCCTATAAAAATTAGTACCCCTGGTCTCCTATTCTTCTTTGATTATATGAGCATCTTGTATGATTTTATTTTTGACCTCAGCTTACTACCTAAGACAGCATATGACCAAGAAACAAGAAAAAAATGAAAGCCAAGAAGAAATTGTTGCCAAGCTATCCTAGGTCCAGACTGTGACCATCTCTACCTTGAACCAAAATACTTCAGCCCCTACAAACTTTCCTGACCTTCCAAAATGGACTTGGCTGGTTTCAGAAAAGGAATGATCATGATAAATGCCTTGTTCTGCGCCCACCCCAAGAGCTTCAGAGACAATTCCCAGAAGTTTATGATGGTGGCCGCCCAACTGAAGGATGATGCCAGAGAAACCTTCTTGACCAGCCTTGAGGAAGACCCAGACCTCATAATCTCCTAAGATTGATTCCTGGAGAGAATGAACTCTGCAACTACCCCTGCAGGGCCAAGACCCAAGCCTACATGGGGCTCATCCGCCTGACCCAGGGAAGAGACAACCTGGAGACCTACATACAACAATTCCTACGCCTGGCAGATGCAGCTGAGATTCCTGACAACATATCTGGGCTACACTTAAGAAGTGTTTTGAATCTACACCACACCAGCCTAATGAGACACCATTGTTATGACCTCCCCAAAGATGAGCTCCTGGCAATTTTCAGAGACATGGACTTCAGCCAACCACAAGGATACCACACTAGACAGCTCTGGAACAATCAACCCCCTGGTGCTAGTAGGTATTTATTGAACATGACACACAAGAGTATCAACGTCATGTCAGAAATGGTTTATGATTCTATTGTCACCAGAGTGGCCACTTATCCAAAGACTGCACTAGCTGCTCCAATGGAACCCAAGGAGCTACCATTTCAGCAATAAACAACACTTCCCAGTCCTATCCTATCATTGAAACTATTTTATGTTACCATGACCATGAGGTGAACACTGTAGCCCTCCTAGACAGCGGGACAACCCTAAACTACATGGAACATAGTCTAGCTGAGAAACTAGGTGTACCAATCCAGGGAAACTCCCGACTGGTAACCTTGGATAACAAGACAGTAAACCTGTCCCACAAATGAAAAGAGTCTGTCTTCATGAAGTTAAATGGGAAACTCCTGACTGGTAACCTTGGGTAAAAAGACAGCAGACTTGTCACAAAAATGAAAATATTCTGTCTTCCTGAAGTTAAATGGGAAACTCCTGCCCACCAGATTCCACGTCATGAAGAAGATTCCAAAACCTGTAGTGATAGGGTTTGAATGGTGGTTTGACCACCAATTGAACTTGGACTATAAAAAACATCAGATGACTGTCACTCATGAGAGCCAAACCTTAGAAGTTCCCTGCTTGAACCCTCAGCAGACCCCTAAGCTAAACAACATCACCATGGAATCCTACAAAGCTGAGATCCCAAAATGTTTGAAGCCTTGGGAGTCCGTCTTTTCAGAAGAAGAAGCCACCGCCTTGCCTAAACACAGTCAGTTCAACTATGCTATTGACCTCCTCCTTGAAACCCAACCTAAGCATAGACCTGTCTATAGTTGTAACATGAAAGAACAAGCCGCCTTAAGAGAATACTTGGACAAGATGTTGAAGAAGGAATATATACACATCTCCAAATCTCCTTGTTTGTCCCCTTTACTGTTTGTTAAAAAGAAGGGCAGCAACCTACATCCTTGTGTCAATTACCAGGACCTGAACAGCATCAATGTGAAAAACAGATACCCTGTACCCAATGCCAAAGACCTCTCAGACCAGCTTTCAGGAGCCAACATCTTCTCAAATGTTGATTTGAGGGATGCCTTTAACCAGATCCGGATCAGGCCTGGTGAAAAATGGAAGGCTGCCTTCAAGACTAGAAAAGGTTTCTTTGAATACTTGGTTATGCTGTTTGGGCTGTGCAACACGCCCAGTACCTTTCAAACTATGGTGGACGTGGTCTTGGGAGGAATCAAGGGTCCGTGTTGTATAGCCTACTTAGATGAGATCCTCATCTACAGTTACACCCCCTGAAGAACACGTTGAACACCTTCAAGCTGTCCTACAACACTAAAGGAACATAGACTCTTTTTTAAACTCCATAAATCTGAGTTCTTCCAAGAGGAAGTAGAGTTCTTGAGGTACAATGTACTGAAAGGAGAATTTGCTATGACCCCCAAAAAAACAGAGGCTGTGACATCATGGCCTGAATCTAAGAACTGCAAGGAGGTCAGAAGTTTCCTGGACCTGACAAACTTCTGCCTAGATTTTTTCTAAAAATTTCCTTCTATTTGCTTGCCCTTGACCTACCTCACCTCTGGAAAACACCTGTTTGTATGAGATAACACCACCAGATCTGCCTTCAAGTTGTTGAAAAATGCTTTTTTTCTGTCCTTGTCTTGGCAATATCAGTTTACAATAAGCCCTTCATTGTGGAAACAGACACTTCTGATTTTGCATTGGGGGGCGTTGCTTCAGAAGGTGCATGATAGTAAGCTGCACCATGTAGCTTAATACTCAAGGAAGTTACTCCACCTAAGTTAAACTACCTCATCTATAACAAAGAGATTCTGGCTATCATTCAGTCTGTGAAGCATTTTAGAAGATACTTGTGCAATATCAACCACCCAGTAAAAGTTATGACTGATAACAAGAACCTGACATGCTTCTTCAAGCTGTGACAACTAAACCAGCGCCAAGATAAATGTGCCCTATTCCTAGCGAATTGCACCTTAAAAATCAGCTACAAACCTGGCAAGATCAACATTGTACCTGACAACCTGAGCCAAAGAGCAGAACTTTTTACTAGTGCCAAAGAGATTGAGGAATTCAAGACTAAATCTTTACTATCTCCCAACATAATTGAACCAACACTCCTGTTCCTAGGACTAGCCAGTAAAAGAGAAGAAATCTAATTGGCTCAGACCTTAGATAATCACTGAATCCCCATCATGGAAGAATTAAGGAAAGATATCAACAGCTGATACTATCAAACAGGCTAATCCTAACACAGAAACACCCTAAAACTACATGAACGCACCTACGTGCCAGAAGGCCCACTGTGCTTGGAGATAATGAAGGAAGAACACAACTCCCTCATGTCAAGAGGCCCTGGACGTACAAAAACATTCAAAGCAATACAGAGAGCCTACATCTGGCCCAGGATGAAGCCAGAGATTGAAGAATACCTCAACAGTTACAAGACATGTGGACACACTAAGCCCAAGCAAGGAAAGCCAGAAGGCTTACTACAACCTCTTCAGGTTGCAAAAGGCCCTTGGAATTCAGTATTCATGTACTACATTGTGGAGCTACCTAATTCAAAAGGATTCAAGTCCATCTTTTTAATTGTCAACTGTTCCACCAAAATGGCTCACTTAATCCCAACAACAACCAAAGAAACTGCAAAGGAAACAGCCACCCTATTCCAGAACCAAGTATTCATGAACCACAGGCTACCACAAGAAGTGGTCTCAGAAAGAGGTCCACAATTCAACTCCAAGTTTTGGTCCAAATCCTAAAGGACTTGGGAATAAAAACTTGTTGTCCACTGCATATCACCCTCAGAGCAACAAGCAGACAAAGAGAGTAAACCAGGTCCTTAAACAGTACTTAAGATGCTATATAAACTCAGAACAGAACAATTGAGTAACACACCTACCAATGGCTCAGTTTTTGTACAACAATTGAGACCAAAGCTCCACCAAAATGTCCCCCTTCAAGGCCAACTAGGGATTCAACCCTACATGGAACACCCCTCCCATAGAGGAAGCTGACAACCCAGAAGGACAAGATTAGGTCAGCAATATCCATACGTGCCAAGAGGAATGTGCCCAGAATCTGAAAAGAGCATTAAAAATGTACAAGGATTTTGCTGACAAGAAATAAGGTCCTGATCCATCAATTGAATTAGGAGACTTCATGTACCTCAGCGCAAAGAACATCAAGACCACAGCCCCATGTGCTAGCTTGAGCCTCCAGCAAACAGGCTCCTACAAGGTCCATCAACACATTAGCCCTGTAGCATATCAGTTAGAACTACCCCCAAATGAAAGATACATGATGTATTCCACCACTCTCTAATACTTTAAATTCAGAACCTGAACGTAAAAATGTGGGATTGTCAAATCCTTGGTCCAAATTTGAATCACTTTTGCAGGCAACTCAGCTGAGTGAAAATTAAAATATTTAATAAAATAAACCATTTAATTTGACTTTTTTGGTTTATTTAAATTAGCAAATTTCAAATCCCTTGAGCAGATAACTCAACTAAAAAAAGACAAAACTCAGCAAAAAAATGTGGGATACATGAATCAGAAATGCGGGATTTTAATGTACAATTTGAGATTTCCTGTATTTCAAACAAATCATAAACAGCATGTAAAACTTAAAAAATCTAAAATTGCGGGATTGTCAAATCCAAGAACCAAGTTTCAAATCAAAATGAGGTGAATTCAAAATAAATATAATTTATGAGTGTTTCAAAAAGGATGCTAAAGGATCTAGAGTGGATTTGTGCTAATTCTTTTAGGAATCATAGGCATTCTCAAAAATCACCCTATTCCATTTTAGGGTGGCTAAAATTCAGATGCTTGATTACAGTTGATATTAAAAAATGCTAATAATAAAATAGAATTATATATTAAAATCTACTGTAATCAGATAGCCTTAATAGCAATAAATGAATACATAATGTAGTAAACTGATGGTTTATCTTTCCCCTCCTTTCTTCCTTGAAAAGAAGTTTTATGGTCCCTGGCTACGCTGGGGGCCAAAAAACTTTTAAAAAATTCTGCGTCATGAGGAGGGTAGCTCATATATCATTATATGGGTTTGTGGTTGCTATATTGGTGATTTAGAGTGCAGAATATTACATCATTTCCAGTTTAGACAATTTTACATTTCACTTAATTTTATGTCTAAACATGGTTGTTGAGATTGAATTTTTCATTTGATTTTATCCAAAGTAGAGCTTCTTGATTTGGGTTGATTTTTCCTAGTTTTCATACTGTACATTCAATTTAGATTCCAGTTCCTGCAATTAATATCTGAGTTTACTAGTGGCATTAAAAAGTGATTTGAAATTTGATTCATGGATTTGACAATCCAGCAATTCCAAAAAAATAGTAAACTTAATGAAAATAGTTGATGAATCTGAACAGAACAAATATAATCCCAGTTAATTCATTTTGTCCACTTAAAGCATGTAATTGACTTGGAATTTTAAAACTGTCTATGAGTTCCTGAAATTTTAAAAATTCAAATAAAAATACAAAAAATCAATTTTATTAAAAAAGGGCCATCCTGCAAAAGTGATTCAAAATTTGGACTAAGGATTTGACAATCCTGCATTTTTACATCCAGGTTCTGAATTTACAGTATCAAAAAATTATTGTCTCTTCTACACCAGTTAGTAAGAACAGCTCCCCCATCTATCAAAGTAGGAAGCTTCACAGAACATGAGGTTGAGGCATCTTAGGATAAAAACTCTGATATCAAAAACCACATTTCATGGTCAAATGGAAAGGGTACCCAAATGAAGAGAATATTTAGGAACTATAATCCAACCTGGAGAATGCCGCTACTCTGATGAAAGAATACAAGTCTTGGAATAAAGAGTTGTTCTATGCAAGCTTGACTATGGTAGGAGATTATTTCAGGGCCCATAATGCCCTAGACACTCAGCTAGCCTGTCTAGAGATAAAACAACAAACAGTGTGAAAAACATTGCCAACTGCTTTCTTAGAAGGAAAACCCCCCTTTAAGACCGTGAATAGACAGGGGTTTGAAAGGTTCACATGCCACAAAACCCTGCCACTAAAATCAAACACAAATTTGGGTACCATTGCTATTGAGAAATGGTAGATTGGGAAAGCAATCAAATGATTATTTGATTGGGCACTCAATTGCTTGAGGGCTATAATAATAGCTGTGGCACCTTGGTATGCGGCAGCCAAACCCATGATCATAAAGAAACAGGAAATTTCATTTCCTCCCCAGGTCCCAGTGCACAATTTCCAAGCCATTTTGCAAGTATCACTGAAAATGATGCTACCAGGCCTCTGGTGGCACAAAATGCTAAGTATTTCTCAGTAAGTATAAGTAGTGAGGAGGAGAAGCCTTCCTCATGCTGATACTTTAAAATAAATGACTTTATGCCCAGAACCCATTATTTACTTGAAGTAATCATCTATTTTTGCACCAATATAATCATTCTGTTTGCATCTCTTTGCAAATCTACTACACAATATAACCGCGCCCGTCCATTCTCTCTTGGTTCTGCTCCTGTCCATTTGGTTAAGCCACCTTGTACCATTGACTTGGAGTTCTTTCACCCTCACCACCTGGATCTTCCTCATGGCTATTCTAAAGGCCCAATTACAACTATCATTAAGGATATCCCCTCCACTCCCCCTTTTCCCAGCACACCTCCTGCACAAGACTTCAGTAAGTTAGGTTTTCTCTAAATTACAGTATTTGGGCTGGCTGATCAGGTTGTGCCCCATACTGAAAGTTAGTGTCCCCTGGCTACTGCTGTGAATTATATAGTCAGGATTGCATCAATTGTGTACATGGTCTTTCAGGCCCGGTCTGCCTCCCCCTGTGGGAGTCCAGTTGAACTCTGATATGGGCTGTGATAATATTACCTTAGATATATGCCCTTTGCTTCTGAACTGCTGTCTTCCCAACTTCCAAATACTAAACTAATATGTAGTTCAGTTGCAATGCTACTGGTTGAGTTTACTTTGAAAAAGAGAACAGTCCAGCTCTCTTATAAGAACCCTTCTTTTAAGAAAAATAGAAACAGTCTTACATCAAACTAGAGCACTCTTTACAAAAACCAGCCTCTCCAATAACAGAATCAGGAAAAATATAAAAGAGAGCTTAGTTCCACAGCTTCTTAAACAACAGCTTTTTACTTTAAAATTCCCACAGTTACTCTGGCTATGTAGGTCTATCCATACTTAATTTTATTGAAATCTGATATAGAGCAAAAGATGAAGTTTATGCTAGAGTGGTGCAAACCATTTCTGAGCAAGAATGCAATCAGTGAAGGTACATCCCCACACAACATCAAAAAGCAGAAAGGAAATTATGATAAAAATTTATACCATGAATTCTCTAAAGGAAAAATAATTTGGGCAGCCAAGGTTGCCAAAGAAATTGCGGTAGGACACGCCATCTTGATAACACTTCTTCAATTTACACCATCTCAAATTAAATCCAAGATGGCGTTTTTTGTGTTAGCCATTTTGAATCAAAAAAATAAAATAAAGAACAAAATAGTTAAAATTTACTTATTCTTTTATAATGTGGCATCTTGAATTTACTTTATCTCAATTTGGTCATTTTGAGTCAGATTGCTTAAATCTTATTTTGCTAACTTTATTTACATATGAAATCACTTAGTGTGGGGTGTGTTTACAACATCTCAATTTTACGTCATCTTGAATCACACTATTTTATCTTTAAAAGATAAGCTTATTTCCACACTAAAATAAAGCCTATTGTATACAATAATAAGATGTTCCTATATTATTAATCTAAGACACTTCTACTAATAACAACCTAAAATAAGGCCACTATGATAGTCATAATAGCAATTATCATTCCTAAGTAAAAAACCATTTTTGCTATATGTAATTTATAGCTTATTTAGTTAATGTATACATTGATAGGAGTTTCCTTAATAAAAAATTCTAATAGTGATTTTAATAAGAAATGAGGTGATTATGCCATTTCAATTTACGTCACTTCAAATTCCACTAGATTTCATATCACCCAATAGATTCAATGCGCATAATGGATAGGGGAAAATGAGGGGAAATTACATATGATGCCAGGCTACGCTATATTGATTCCCCCACTACAATTTTTGCTTTCCACTTTTCAAAAGTAAAGATTGACATTAAAACTCACATTAATAAAAAAATGTAAGAAATTGCCTGAAACTTTGAATATATATTTTTTGACCTTCCTCTAAACAACTGGGTACTTTTTAACCCCAGTTGTATAGACTAGTTTTTGTGAAATTCAATTTTTACTCTTTGGCCCAGTTGAGGTAGCTCCATCAGAAATTGTTAATTTAATATAAAAAAGGTCAAAAACACTTTGTTTTTGAGCTACAGCACCTCAATTACATCACTTCAAAAACGTCATTTTGACTGCAGTTTCCAGTCAAAACTAAAAGTTTTGAATACTTGTGTTACTTATAAAAAATTATTTTTACAAAACAACAAGCATTGAAATTTTGATAGTATATTTTTTAGACTCTCTCTATAATTCTATATAAAAATATCGACTACTTTTATATTTTAAATATTATCATTTTTCTCTTTAAAAAGTGACCCAAATTTCTCATATTTTGATACTAATTCACTTTTAGATGCCTCCCAAGTCCATCAGCAAAGCTGTGTTCAAGGCTTACAAGGCCTCCAAGTCTAAGACTGCTCCTCTCAAGGCCAAAAAAGGCCAAGAACAACCCCAAAAAGCAGCTTACTAAGACTAAAGATCCCCCCAAGACCACCACACCATCACCTGAATCAGAGGAAACCAGCTCAACCCCTCATCACTCTCTATTTTTTTACTCCCCCTCTGATCCCCAAGAGAAGCTTTTCAACTTCAATTGCCACTCTAATCCCACCTCAGAGCCTGAAGAGAAAGAGGAGCACAATCCTGGTGCTCCTGTGGATGAGCAAATTAAGCTCTGGGATCTAAATACAGTCCATAATATATGTAATTGAAATGGTACCTTTTATGTGTCTATCACATTCCCTAAAAGTTATCCTATAATGACCAAGAAGGGGGGCAGCTTTATATACAAGAGATACAGCTTCAGCTGTAACAATGAGAAAAAACAGTCCCTCAACATCACTTCAAATGTGGTAACGTTGGGTGCCCAGCAAGGCTCATCACTTATGGGTTAACTAGGTTCAAGGCATTAACTATCAGCTATGACTGCACCAAGATTTTTGACCCCCTGTATCAACTGATCTGCTGGTTTCTTTGCCAGGTCATCCCAACCACCAGGGACCAAACCTCCACTGAGGTAGTCAATGATGCCCTCCTCAATTTGAATAATTCCCAACTTGCCTCTGTTGATGGCGTCTCCAAATTGCAGAGATAACTCACTGGTTAGAGGTATGCTCTGAGCACTGAAGGAGTCAGTGCTACATCAATTGATCAGTTGATTCTAACTGAGGAGCAGAAGCTTTCCCACCATGAAGAGAGAATCCTCCTCCATGATGATAACCAACATTCCCACAAGTGCATTATCTGTTTTGCTACATCTCAGGATCTGTACAGCCTTCTCAAATGAAAGACCTGGCTTGCAGATGGCACTTTCTACACCTACCCAACGCTCTTTAGCCAGCTTTAAAACATTCATGGGCAGGTCAGAAATCTAGTTCTTCCCCTGGTCTTCTTTTTCCTTCCCAACAAGAAGCAGTAAACATTTTTCATGCTCTTACAATTTTGGAGAACAAGCTTGACAAAATTCTCCCAACCATTGAAGAGGAGCCCAAGGAGACCAGAGGGTGCAAGAAGAAGGCCCAGTCTCAGGATGAAGACGCTATCACCCCCAAGAAGCAGCTCAAAAGCCTTCCCTACCATGAATATCTGGTAGTGGATTTTGATCAGGCTCAGGCAAATGCCTTCATCAAAGTCTTTAAGAGCTCCCCCCAGGGATGCTACTTTCACTTCCAGCAGGCACTCTGTTGCTGCCTCCAGAAATTCTCAGATCTTCATGAGCTCATCAATGCAGAAGGAACCAAAAAGAAAAGGACATTTTAAACTGCTTTTCTGACCTTGCTCTTGTTAGAAAAGAGGAAACCAATACCTTCTACAACACCCTCCTCTGTCATTCCTATATTATTGTCAACCAGGTAGCCTTTTCTCCTTTCATTGAGTATTTTGAGACTCAGTGGGTTAGTGTCTTTCAAGGAGCATGTCACATCAGAAAAGGCGGTGACTCAATCACCTGGATCTGCTTCAAGCAGGTCAAAGACAGGTTGATCAAAACCACCTCTTCCCTTGAAGGGTGGCATAGCCAATTTACAACAAGAGTCCTGGTTAAGAAGCCTAAATTCAACAAGATCCTCATCCATTTAAAACCTCAGCAAGCCATCTCTGCCTGGCTCTTCAAGACTGGCATCGAGACCAAGGGCTACCCCCCAAGCAGACCAAAGCGGTGAAAAAGTATACAGAAATTAGCAAGGTGGTTCTTGCATACTATCCCAAGGATAGAAAGCTTGAGCATCTTCAGGCCATCTCTGTTGCTCTTTCTACTAATGTCTGAGCCCTTTCCCAGTAAACTCTTCTTTATTTTCTCTCTTACTTCCTTTAATTTTACCATCATTTGACTTTTTTTAGTATTTGGTACAATTTTATGATTATTTTAAAGTATATTTTATAGTTATAATAGATTAAAATGGTTTTTTTTGAGTATATTTTAACTTTTGGGTTTTAAACAGCCTTGTTTCTTCTAATCAACCCCATTTTTTATTGCAGATTTAAAATCCGGGGCCTCTTTAAGCCTTGAAATGTTTTTAAATTTATTTTTTGAAATTTGTTTTTGGTTTTTGGAGTTCAAAAAATCTAAAATTAAAAACTGTTTTTCATAGTCACAATGCTGTAAATTGAAATGGCAATTTTACTATAAAATTGAGATAGTGTATTTCAATATAGCATTTTTTGAAATGGTGTTTTTGAGATGGTGTGTCCTACCAAAATTGCACAGAGGATATGTAAATGACCAACAGAGAAGATTTATTTTGGCAAGGGAGTTAAAGGCTTGTAGTATTTCATCCAAGCCAAACCAAGATTAAGTGGGAATAGAAGGTACCTGGGGACTTGCTGTCATACATACTGAACCATGTTTTCACTTCTTTATGGGAAGTAGTGCTGTCTTTAACATCTAGGTGAAAATATCTGAAAACAAGTTTACAATTGGGAAGAGAGGGGTGTTGAGTGAAGGCCTTCAAATCTGTGCTGGCTTCTGGTTGGTTGGAGGTGAATATTTCACTTCCTCTGTCAATTTTTATCAGGCTCATATATGATGTCATGTTTTAGGCCTTCCCAGCAACCACCTTTAATGAGAGGGCAACAGTGCCCATGTGAACAGTGGCTATGTCAACACTATAGTAAAGTGATAATTTGGGTTTTGACAGTGTTGCCTTCTGGGGCAAGTGCTTAAAGTCAAAGTGAAGAGAGTGAAATCTCCAAATCAATGGATTTTTTGATCTCTGCATTTTTTTCAATAAATATTTTGTTAAAAAAATTTAATATTTTTCTTAAATCTGACTTTTTAAAAATGTTTTGACTAGTAGCTAAAATAAAAAAACCAGGTTTGAAGTGTCCAAATCAATGCAATTTAAAACACACCTTAAATTAATTTGGGTTTTAAATATATATTATTAATACTTTTGAATAGAGGGGACAAAATCAAAAGTGAAGAAATTGAAGTTTGGTAGTCTTATCAATTTAATATTTGGTGCCCCAAAATTAAAAAATTAAAAATATCACTCAATGTTGATTCTATCACTATGCAAATAATCAGAAAAGCTTTATAAACATATCATACTCAACCAAATAAGCTAAATATATCATACAGGTTCACAATCACCTGTAAATCATTTGATTAAAATTTCAGTGATTTTTATTAAATTTAAATTGCAATAGTAACAAATTTTATATGATCACTTAGTAATTTACTGAGTGTAGTGATAGAGTGCACAAATCAAACATGCTTCAAATTGAAACTCATAATACACTGTGTCAGAACTTTAGGTTCTGATATCAGACCTGGAGGTCTGGTTAAGATTTGCTTTATTGAGTAATTGTAAGATCTTGGTCATTATATATAGGATGCTTGTATGGCAACAAGTGTTAACTGTGACATCTGTATGATCCTTGGATGGGCAACAACAGGCAATATTCAAGGGAGGCAATTGTTCAAGCAGCTCTCTAAGCTGGCGGCTTGCTAAGGTCTTCAATTCCTGACTACAGTCTTCAAACTTAGATTCTTCTACTATGAAAATGTTCTATAGTAGGATCTTCTTAAATCTGTCTGCCTTCTATTACTCCAATGGAAGGGCTTTTATAGAGCTCACGCTCTCTTGCCAGGATGATATCATCTGGTGCTTCTAACTCTTACTTGGTCAGTATTTTCATCCCCAGACCACCAGCATCAACTCTCAGAGTCAGGCATCCAACAATCAAATGGGATTCAATTTAATAGTACCCTGCACTGAGTACTTGTTGCCATAGAGTAATACATAATCTATTAGTGTGCTGGTGGTGGCAGTGCTAATTTATGACTCTATTTTTAGTGCATGACACTTTGTTCTTGGGCAATCTTTCTTGCATGGATTTGCAATGGCACTGGTGGTTTGCTAGTGCAAATTGGACACATTCTTTTTGATCCTTGGAGAAACCCATAATAACTAACCCAGCGGTTTGCTAGAGTATTCTGGAATAACTCTAGCCAATTGGGAACCAGTCATAATTGGAGTCTATAGTGTTCCTGTTTGTTCTTGTAATAAGTGATCTGAATCTAATTTGTAAAGGCTTCTTAGATCAATTAAGTCTGTTAGTAATATATTAGAAGCTCCTATAATTAATGGCTTGGCAGGTTGCCAGGATTAACCAAGATAGAGCATAGTCAATATAAATTCCTGACACACTGATTTAGTGCTCACAAATATATTTTAAATTATGACTGAAATTTAATATTTCATTAACTAATCTCCAATAAGTGTTTGTAATCAAAAGTTTGGAAATCAAAAGGGCATTTAAACCAAACCAATGCTCTATTTTACAAAACCATAATAATTTAACCATTGTAAGTTTCAATCTTAAAATTAGTGTTTTAAAGGTTAAAGACTTGTTTTAGAACATATTAAAGTTTCAGGCCTTTTAGATTAGTTTATAATAGTGTTGAAACAACAGGCTTGACCCGCCAGCAAGGTTCCAAGTTAGCGGGTTTGCAACCTGCAATCCAATTATCCAGTCACTCAAAGCCATACTAGGAAGGCACCACAAATTTTCAAATCCAACAACATGAACAAATGATAATCCCTTACAGTGGATACCTTGTTTTGGCGCTTGACTCATTACCAGGATCAAGCCACCCCCTTCACCATCTCACTGTGTGATTAAAACCATCATGTTCCTCTTATTATTGACTCATAATAGCTATATAATCACTATCTCTTAATAAAAATTATTATTTAATCTCTGAATATTTCCACCTTGTAACTCTGCTAAAACAGCACAGTTACAACAATAGATTTATAAAAGGTTTAGTAAATACTGCTGATTTTAGCAGTTTTCAGAAAAATATTAAATTGATTTAATATGTTGTTATGTTTCCTTATGTTTTTAGGGAGTGTCAAAATTGAAGTGCCAAAATTAAAACTCCTTAATTGTCTGATCAAAATCCTCTTTTTACTCCTCTTGAGAGTATCAACTAGTTAACTACTTCAATCAAAGCAAATTATTAAAACTTAAAATAGATAGTAAACACCACTCTGAATTTCAGATTCTGCTTAAAAAATGATTTTTTATTAATAATTTATACTATTTTTAACCAACTAAAACATACTAACTCTGAGTCATTTAGATGCCCCCAAAGTAACTCCTATCAACCCAAATAAGACCACCCCTTCCAGAACTAATTAACCTGACCCCAAGGCCAACAAGAAGATCATCAAGAAGCCCACTAAGGCCGCCATAAAAACCCCTGAGCCCCCCTCTCTCCATAAAAGGAGCTTTCTGAAGAGAAAGCTACCCCCAGCCCCTCCAAGAGCCCAACTGGGCACAAGTTTGTCTAAAGCCAGACAGATGAAGAGAAGACGTCACCCACATCTCAGAAGAAGGACATGCAGACTTGTATAACTCTGGGGATGCTACACCCACTGAGGATGGCCTTGAGCACTAGGATATACTGAAAGTCTAAAAAATATAGATCTTGAAGAGGAGTTCTGACTACCAGATGTCCTGGCCATCTCCTTCCCAATAATGTCTGTCATGACCTGAGGCGCAGCATAGATACACAATGGGGAATCCTAACCTTAGGATTGGATTTTTACTAAGTCTCAGTTAGAATGACATGGAAGGCTATGTGATTACCTTGTGGCCCTGATTGAATAATATCTGCTAGACATGGCTAGAGAGGCGCCAAAGTACATGAAGACACAAAGACAAAAATGTGAATAGAGCTTAAATTTTATTGGGAATAGGGAATTAGAATATATATTGTTTAGTGATACAACAAAACAATACTGGGACAGTAGGATCACTTGCCACCAGCATGAGTGGGGCAAGTGAGTTGCACAGAATCAGGAAACTGAACAATTGAATTTCCCAATTTGGAGCCAGACTCATTTCAAAGAGCAAAAACAAAAGAGAGAGATTCATCCTCAAAATAATCCATTGAAGGCAAATTCAAAACATAGTGAATGGTGGCATTCACAACAATGTCATCCAAGGGCAATTCTGGATTCTGCCATGTTGATTTCATGTTTAAGTGTAATTATGAAGAAAAGCACTTGGTGCTTCATTATTACAAGTATGAGGGGCCTGCCTGCCCCACCTGACTACAACTGGCTTCACCCAGTTCAAAAAGCTGAACAATCAGCATACCTGCCTGGAACCAACTGGGGTCTATCAGCGCCTGATAAAGTGGCACCTGTGCCAGAGGCAGCCTTTCAACAGGGGCCTTGCCTCCCAGGAGATAGTTACCAGGGCTCTTTAAAAATTGACCAGTTTCCAAAAGATAGCTGTTGGTACTTTTGGATCCCTTCAAAAGTATGTGAGTAATGACTGCCAGAAGTCTGACAATGTGGGCAGAAGTGCCACCTTCCTCCTAGAACTAGATATACTCAATTATCTTAGAGTCAACTCCAAGGATGAAAAGTTTCTCCTTCATGATAATGGTCCTGATGAGCATAGAAGAACAATATGCTATGTCATCCAGGAGAACCTTAAGATGATGACAGTCTATATCTGGTTAGCTGATGGGACCTTCTCATCATGCTCCAAGATATTTTCCCAGCTTTGGTGTATCCATGGGAAATATGGGGATAAGGTTCTACCAATAGTTTACTTTCTGATGTCAGGAAAAAATGAGGATGACTATCATCATGCCTTGGAGATTCTAAAGGGGAAATCAGATCTCCTTCCCCCCACTGATGCCCCCACCTCTACCCCCAAGAAAAAGAAGTCAAAACCCCTAGCCATACTGATTATGAGGAAACATCAGAACCTTGTAATACCCATTTTCTTGTTGACTTTGAGCCTGATCAATACAACACCTTCAAAAAGGTATTTAATAGCAAGCCTCATGGCTGCTTCTTTCACTTCTGATAATGCCTCAGAAGAAAGCTGCAGAGCTTTAATGAGCTCAACAGACTGGTTACCATATCAACCTCCCAGGAGCCCAGGGTGGCCTTCATCTCCTTTTCAGTCATTGTATTGATGAGAAAAGAGGACTCCAGCAAGATATATGAGGAATTTAAGAAGACAAAGTATATGGAGGACAATATAGCTATTTTTGCTCCATTTGTTGATTACTTTGAACACCAATGGATTAGAAAACTTGAGACCAGACACCATGGTAGAAAGGAAAACAAGATTAAATTGAAACAGTTCAAGTTTATTAAGAATAAGAACATGAAGACTACTTCATCCCTGGAAAGCTGGCACAATAAGTTTGCCAGCTGTGTTGGGGTGAAGAAACCTAAGTTCAATGTCCTGATCAACAAACTAAAAGTTGAACAGGCAACTAATGAAACTCTTTACCAGGAGTTTTTAGATGGAAGTCAAATTGTTTCCCAGAGCAGCAAGGATATCAACAGCTTTGAGATAGTCACAAAACCCCATCTTCCCTAAAACTCCTCCAACTGGCTTACTCATCTTGAGAATATTGCAAAAGCTCTTTAATAATCCAAATAAAATCTTGCATTGCTTTTACCTTTTTTAATTTTATTTGGTGACAATAAAAAACTATTTGAAAATAAATTTTAAAGTAGGTTTTTTTGTTTAGTTTTATATTTTAAATTCAATTGAATATAGCTACATATGAATTCTAGTCTAATTTTGATTTTAAAACTAAAATAAACTTTCTTTTAAAAACAGCTAATTTAAGTTTTTTTCATTATCTAGCATATAGTTTCTATTGCAGAAATAAACTCATTGGGCTCTCTTTAGTCTAGTGAAGGTTTTACAGTATATGTTTTTATATTGAAAAGTATATGAATTTTGGTTTTAAAGTTAACTTCTGGAAAATCAATTTTTGTACTCCAATCTTTGATATTTTCAATTTTAGAACCCTACATAGTGTTTCAATTTTTGCACTTTTTGGGGGTCCCAATTTCAATTTATGCACTCTTTACCTTAGGAACTTTGACCCAAGGAACTTGCCTGTCTTCTGGATGTTGACACTTTTTTTAAATAATGACACACTTTGCCCAGAACATTCTTAATATAAAAAATATTTTAAAATACATTATTATGAAAAGAACCCTGGAGAGTTCAAAAATGCAATAAAAATACCATAAGTAATAAGAATAAGGCAATGTAAGCAAGTATTTTGCAATTTACTATGTAAAAAACACTCTTTATTATAAAATTATTTTTTATTCTCATAAAAATTAAAATTTCAATGAACCAAAAATAAAGATTTTAATATATAATAATAAATACAAAATTTGAGGAAATTATATATTTAATTTATTATAATTTTTATAAGCACAACTGAGAATATCTCATACTTTAAAAATAAATTAACAAAACATAAGATATTTCTTATAAATCCAGTTTGAAACTAAACATAAAACCTACCATTTATACCCAAAAAGATTGGTAAAATCTAAAAATAAATAAATATAAAATTTTAAAAGTAAAGAAGATCCAGGCTAAGCAAAGCAAAGTTTACTGGGCTAATTGAAGCCATCAGCAAAGGCAGTTGCAACATCTTTAAGGTACTGATTGATCTCCACCACCTTGTATTTTTCTTCATTGTTGTGAATGCCTCCATTCAACATGTTTTGATTTTGCCTTTGTTAGGTTATTTCAAGGATGAATCCCTCTCTTTTGCTTTTGCCCTTCAAAATGAGGCTGGCTCTGAATTGGGAAATACAACTGTTTAGTTTCCTGATTCTGTGCAACTCACTTGCCCCACTCATGCTTGTGGTAAGTGATCCTACCGTCCATGTACTGTTTTGTGGTAAAGCTACACAGTATATAATCCCAATCTTTATACCCAATAAAATTAAATTTCTATTCACATTTTTGTCTTTGTGTCTCCACGTACTTTGGCGCCTCTCTAGCCATGTCTAGCAGATACTATTAATTCAGGGCCACAAGGTAATTGCATAGCCTTCCCTGCCATTCTAACCAAGACTTATTACAAATCCAATCATAAGGTTAAGATTTCCATTTTGAATCTTTTCCATGCCTAAGATCACAACAAAAATGGTGCTCACTATAGAGGCTGTAAGCCCCTTGGTTATCCCTTTTGCAACAACGTTTTCAGGACCTTTGCCTCCTCCCAGACAAGAGCCAACTTTGCCTAAATTACCAGTCCTCCTATTGAGGAAGACATCACCAACCTGCCATTTTTTCCTACTGTGCTGAACTTCAGGAGTGGTCCCTGCCTAGTGGCCTACCCTTTGGGTACCCCTGACTTAAAACAAATCATGGCAGTAGCCCTTGGGATAGCCCATGAGGGAGCCATCCCTTGCCTCTAGCTTCAGTTCAGCAGAGCAGAGTACTAAAAATTGATTATAGCCCCACAATTTCCACAGCAGGCTCTGCTGAACACTTATTGTCATTCTTTGTACAACCTGCCTTAGCCTATCATCAAATGGGTTTAGGGCTCCACATTCAGGAGATCTCTTCTCTACAAGCCACCATCACTCATAACTGGGATCAGTTTGCAGCCTACAAGCAGTGGATCTACTCCCTGTTTTCCTTAGTATCTGACAATCAGCGCAACTCTGTCACCTCCCAATCCTGTTTGGTCAATTCCATCAAACAAATGCGCCATTCTATCCCTGAGTATGTCAGAGAGTATCTACATGAGTTCATCAGTTGGAATAGTCCTGTTGCACCCAAGTGGATTCCACTCTACACACCTATCTCTCTGACTTTGAAAAACTTGTGCAGCAACTCAATGAGTTCAGTGCTTACTCCTTCAACCAATTGCAGCAAGTAGCAGTCCATGCTACAACAGGCCTCTGTGAACTTGGTGAGGAATTCAATCAAGAAAAGGCTGCTACCACTGCTACCATTGCCAAACTCCAGATTCAAGTAAATGAACTATCTACCTTCAAATAAGATGCCCGCCTTCTCCTCCATCTTATGAGCTAGAATATAGGGAACAGAGACTATGGGACACCATTTGAGAGTTAAGAGAGTCCACCTGCAGCCAGGATTGCCCTACCAAAGCCCCTCAGCCTGACCCTCAAGTGCTTGCTCTGAAAACTCAGGTTGCTGACTTACAATAAGAGGTTGCTACCTTGCGTGAAGTATTGGCATCTGCTGCTAGTCCAACTTAGATTGCTGGTGAAGATGGCTGTTGCCCTGGCTTGTCAGGAGCCCCCACATTTATTGTGCTAGAAAGTTGATAGAACTAGCCAATGAAGTGGACCTCCTGAAGCAAGATCACTCTGATCTTGATAAAGACGTACAAGGTCTAAGTGAAGTAATGAATTCAGTAAATAACAGGTTTGTCTCTTGCCTTTTGATGGATCCAGCTCTTACTTCCTGACTGGATGAACTGTTCTCAGTAGTAACAGCACAGGGTCAGCGCCTGGATGTTACTGAGCGGCAGACCACCCTAGCTAATAATACAGCCCCTGTACTGCTGAATCCAAGACTACCCTTGAGGAAAGTGTTTGCCAGCTGTGGGTCAGACAGCCCCCCACTGAATCCAAAGCAGAATTCCCCCACACATAAATGTACTCAATAGCAACAATGGTGGCCCAACCCCAGAGACGCATTTCAAGCCTACCTTTAAGCAAGTCTTTGACCCCAAAACCTCGTTTATTGAAGCTTTCCTAACTATCTATGAAACTGCCATGAGAAGAGCCTCAGATGAGGTCAAGAAGGAACACATTCTAACCTGTCTGCACCCAGCCTATCAAGAGGTAGTAGTGCCAGAGCTGCCCACCATTGAGACCTGGGAAGATATGAAGCAACTTCTGATTGACAAATTTGGTGGTGACCTTAGTTTGGAAGTGAAGAAGGACGCCTTCATGCACATTTCTTTCAAACCTAAGGAGACTCAAGCTGAGTTTGCAGATAGATCCCACACAAAAGGACAACAACTGATCACAAGATACCAGTTGACTGCACATGAAGCGTACATGGCTTGCGCTCAAGCCCTCAAGGTCAACCAGCTCCTGTGTCTTCACTTCAAGGCCCATAATGCCATGCTTTCTTCCATGAAGAGCATAAAGACACTGTTGCAGGATATGCACCTTACCCATTCTGGGGCAGTGTGCTGGGATAATTGTGCCGCTTCTACCTCTGGTTTGTCTTTATGTGGCCTGTGTATCCTCATCATGAACTCTCAGAATCCTCCTTGACATCAGGGTTGCCATAACTGTGGACAGATAGATCACTATTCTCAAGTCTGCACCAATCCTCAAGTTGAAGGGGCTGATCCCAAAGAGAAGGTGGGAAAAGAACAGACAACCTAGAGGCAGACACACTCTTGGTTGAAAATTCTTCCCAGTCTCCTTTGATTCCCCCTTTATTGCTGACTCTGAGCCTGCTGACACTGAGGCTCCTCCCATCCTGCTACTATTCCACAACATATCTGAGGACTCTGACATGGTCAATTCTGATATGGAAGATCCCAACGCCTATGGATATTCAATCCTGGCTGTCCCTGAAACTATTGCTGTCCCTTATAATATATGTTCTGGGAAAACTACAACAACTGCCAAGTCTCTGCCTGAATCCAAAGAGGTTGTCTCTTGCCCCTACCTCACTCAAGCCAAGAGATCTCCCGTGCTTTTTGAATCCTTCAAGGAAGCTGCTGAGGTTGCTGGTGCTGTGTTCAAAAATACCTCAGTCTTGCTCCCTCTTTAGACAGCCTATAAGGAATTCCTGGGCCTAAGATGTATGATTGAAAAATGGGGAAAAGAACTGGGAGAAGCCCAATACATTCTGGCTGTCCTCTCTCCCTTTGGTTGTACTACCACTCGTATGAAAATATCCATCCAAAAGGTGAAGATTAAGGCTGTCTTGGATCTTGGATCTCAAGTGAATGTTGTCTCCTTGAAGCTTGTCAAGAAGCTCAAACTTGCCCCCAACTTTAACTATCATCAGTCATATGGAACAGCTGGGCTATCCATAAATCAGGCTATAGGAACTTATTCTTCTCTTCCCATGTGCTTTGGCAAGCTACTCTTGGCTACGCCTGCCATTGTCTTGGATAATGAGAGTTACAACCTCCTAGTTGATACTCAAGCCCTTAGGGAATACAATGGGATCATCAACTTAAAGGACAGCTACCTCTCTATCTTAGGATACAAGGTCTCTTTGATCTTTGAAGAGCCAGTTAAAGTTCCCAGGAAGCGCCTCAAGACATGTGCCTTAGAATATCCCACTGGTGTTTTCTCTCTAAAATACTGTACCCATTCCTCCAACATGAAGCGCCCTCCTATGGCATGTCTTGCGTCTGAAGGGGTTCCCTTCTTGGCAACTTCCTCTGTAACTATTCCCCTTGGATCTCAAGCTATCCTGGACTCCCAAATATCATACAAGCTGCCTGAGGATACATTTCTAGAGTTATACTCTCCTCTCTCACTAGGACGCATCAAGCCCTACTTATGCTCAGGAATCTTGGATGTCTCTCATAAAGACCCTGCTCAATTGCTGGTTGCCAACTTAACTGCTCTCCCCATACATGTGTCTAGAGGACAGGTTGTTGGCTATTGCAAGTTGTTGAGTGCTCCTGACGTCCTATCTCTACATCCCTTTAGTATGTTCCAAGACTTTAATTTACCTGAAGACAAGAGACAAGTCCTATCCTTGTTCACTGCTCAAGATTTCCCGCAGCTGTCTCCAGTTCAGCAGAAAGAGCTTATTGACCTACTGGATCAGTTATTGGATATCTTTGCTAAGGACAGCACTGATTATGGTCTATCCAAAGGCGTCATTCACCAGATTGATACTGGTGACGCTCCCCCCTTTTGCATTAAACCCTATTGCCGCAGCCGTGTAGAGGATACTCAGGTGTCTAAAGAGCTCCAACAACTTCTAGACGCTGGATTGCTTGCCCCTTCCCAAAGTCTGTGGGACTCACCCTTGCTCATACTGAAGAAGAAGGATGGAGGTCATTTTATTGTGATGGACTATTGACAACTGAATTCTTTAACCAAAAAGGATTATTATCCCTTACCTCACATCAATGATTCTCTCTACTGCCTTAGGGGATTCAAGTTCTTCTCTGCTATGAACCTAGCCTCTGTATACTGGCAAGTTGATTTCTCCCCAAAGGATAGACAGAAGGCTGCCCTCATCACTTCTTAGGGGTTTTTTGAGCCTACAAAAATGCTGCAAGGACTCTGCAATGCTCCAGCTACTTTCCAGCAAGCCATGGGCTCCATTCTCTGTGATTTGAAGCTCTTGTGTGTCCTAGTGTACTTAGATGATATAGCTGTCTTTAGTGCTACCTTTACCAAAAACCTGGCCCATCTCAAAAAAGTGTTCATAAAAATTCAGGAAGCTGGACTTAAGTTAAAACCATCTAAGTGTGTCTTTTTCAAGGAACACCTTGAGTTCTTGGGACATGAGGTGACTCAGACTGGAATTTGCCTGATGACCAAGAAAGTTGAGGCCATTGAAAAAATGCTTCTGCCCACTAACCTGCAAAAGGTTCAAGTCTTTCTGGGCATGATGGGCTACTACAGACAGTTCATCCCTGACTTTGCCAATGCTAGCAAACCTTTGATCTAACTGTTACGTAATGTCCCTTTTGAATAGACCGCTAGTCAGCAACAAGCCATTGAGACCCTTAAGAAAAAACTCAAAGAGGCCCCTATCTTAGTATACCCTGACTACAATAAGGAATTCATCCTATATACTGATGCTAGTGACCTGGCCATTGGAGCCATCTTGGCTCAACTAGATGATGAGGGTTGGATCACCCTGTAGCTTATACCTCTTGTGTCCTGAATAAACATGAGAAGAATTAAATTGTAACAGAGAAAGAGTGCATTTCTGTATTGCATGCTGTCAAGCAGTTCTGCCATTTCGTATATGGAACCCATTTCACTGTTGTTACTGACCACGCTTCACTCAAATGGCTACAACAACTTAAGGAACCCAAAGGACAGCTTGCTAGATGGGCTCTCTGCCTGCAAGGTTACAACTTCACTGTGCTGCACCATAACGGGATTCAACATCAGAATACTGATGGACTATACAGAATGCCTATCCTTGCTCTCCACCCTGCTGAGGCTGACAGGTTATACAAACTAATTGGACATCCTGCTTCCTGGGAGAAAAAAACATAGGAGGTTTGAGTTGCCCTTTCTAAGCTATCTGAAGACACCCTCATTTGTGTCAATCAGCTTTTCAAGAAAGTACAAGACTGCTACTTGCCTTATGTAAGGCATAGTCTTTGTCTTTTGGTGATGCTTCAAGCTCATAAGGAGACGGGACATGGAGGTGTTGCCAAGAAATATGCCTGGCTCCAGAAGAACTACTTCTGGGGAAATCTTTACCTTCTGATTCCAGATGTTATTGCTAGTTGCCATTATTGCCAACTTTAACAACCTAAAGCCACCACTCATGAGTTCAATCTATTACCCCCTCAACACGCTTTTACACTATCAGTATTGGCGCTGTGGGACCTCTCCCTTGCTCCCGCTCTGATTGCCGCTTTATCTTAATTGCTGTTGATCATTTTAGCAAGTGGGTAAAAGCGCGCCCTAACAAAGACATCACTTCCAAGACAACCACCACCTTCCTGATGCAAGATGTATTTTTGCTATGGTTGCCCTCAAGTGTTGTTGTCTGAAAATGGGATCAACTTCAACGTCAAGTTAGTAACCTCTGTTGTTGAAGCCTTGGGGTCTCACCTGTCTTTCTCCACCCCCTATAATTCTTCCACCAATGGGGCTGTTGAGCGCACAAGCTCATATCTGATTTCTATTATGAAGAAACTCACTTATTCTGATGCTGACAACTTGGATCTATACTTACCTGCTGCTCTCTTTGCCTATTGCCTTAGCAAACATTGTGTCACCAGGTACTCCCCTTTTGCTATGTTGTATGGTTGTGAAGCCACCACTCCATTGCTCTTGGGGGCCCCTTACTCTTCTCTGATAAGGCCCTGAACCCTGATGAGCATATTAAAAATCTAGTCAATTGAATCATTAATATTCAGGCTTCTTCCTACACATCTGAATACAAGACTAAGATGCTTGAGCTCTCTCCTAACAATGCTGGATAAACTCCCCTGCCTGAGTTCAACATTGGGGACCACATTCTATACTATCAGCACAGAGTAGTAGAACACACTCATAAGCCGGACATGTTGTGGATTGGACCCTTGGAAGTGACCTTCAAGAAAGGGTCATAGTATACTGTGAAACTTCTCTATAGTGGTTGACTGTTTTCTTGTGTGCACACCAAGTTCTTCTGCAAGTACTACCCCCTAAGGCCAATCTAGAGGGGAGCAATGTTGTGAATGCCAACATTCACCATGTTTTGATTTTGCCTTTGTTGGGTTATTTTGAGGACAAATACCTCTCTTTTGCTTTTGCCCTTTGATATGAGGCTGGCTCTGAATTTGGAAATAAAACTGTTTGGTTTCCTGATTATGCGCAACTCACTTGCCTCACTCATGCTTGTGGCAAGTGATCCTACCGTCCATGTACTGTTTTGTGGTAAAGCTACACAGTATATAATCCCAATCTTTATACCCAATAAAATTAAATTTCTATTTACTTTTTTGTCTTTGTGTCTCCACATACTTTGGCGCCTCTCTAGCCATGTCTAGCAGATATTATTCATTCAGGGCCACAAGGTAATTGCATAGCCTTCCCTGCCATTATAACCAAGACTTAGTACAAATCTAATCCTAAGGTTAGGATTTCCTGTTGTGACTCTGTGCTGCGCCTCATATCACAACATTCATCACCTTTTGTGCCATCTCCTGGTAGTCCTGTTCCTTGGACTTCCTCTTTTTGGGGCAACCCAGTTAGCAAGGTCCCATAACTTGGAGACAGTTCTTGTTTGCTCTGCTTGCATCTTCTGGAAGAGCTTATTGATCTTGGGGTTGGCCCCAAACTTGGTCTTGAGGTGTTTATATCACTCCTTGAGGCTAAATGTTGTCTTTGTCTCTCCCTTGGCACAGGCGCTCTGGCAGTTCCAGGGGGAAGTGGTCTCACTCTTTTCTCTCTAGGAAGTCATCTTCTTACCTACCCATTGGCGCTTGAAGTAATCAAGGTATACCTTGAAAATGGTGGTGTATTTTTAATTCAAGCATCCTCCAGGAGGGCTTCAAATCCAAGCACAGTATGCTCTGGCTGCACAAAAGTCAAGGTAGCAAACTGGGTGATGGCAAAGCGGCACTTCCCTTTACCATCATTGAGATACTTCTCAAAGATCTCCTTCTCACTCTTGAGATGTTTGATGAGAGCCTGCCAAAAATGGAAGAAGTAACTCTGAACTTCTCCATTAAAGGTGGCCTCAAAGACTCTGAACTGAGTAAGCTCAAAGTCCATGATGATAACTTTTGGCCCAAGTGAGCACACATGAGCTAGCTGCTCAGCAGCCTGGGCTGACTCATTCTTCTCAGCCAAGGAAGTGTTTGCTCTGGTGGCGTGGGTGGAAGGGAGGAGTTTTTTAGCAGGAAGGGAGCTAAAAGCATCCTGGAAAATCTTGAAGGCTCTGGTATAGACCTCTGCCTTGGCACCAGGCAGGAAAAAGAAAACAAGGGGATAACCTCGGTGTCAAACTGCCTGTGCAGTACCCAAAGCTGCTTTAAAAGGGTTGGTCAGGTTGCAAAAGTGCCATTGCACAGCCAGGTGGTAGCAGTGTTGAGCTGCTCCAGGTTTTGGGTTGTGGTGTAGGCAATGATTTTATCCTCCACTTCCTGCCTATTGTCATGGAGAAGAAACGTCTCACCATCATCAGTTTTCTTGAGGGCATCAGTGAGGACCAGGTCTTCAATTGTGGTGGGATGCTCTTGGCCAGGGGGTTTGAGAGCTTGGTGTCTATTACTAGCAAGCTTCACCAACTGATTGTGGGTTGGCACCCTCTTCATATTAGTGGGGGAGATGTGCTTACAGGCAAGCATGTCCAGCTGGGTAGGGGAAAGGTCCTTGAAGGTGGCATGATCTGCACCAGATACCACTTCAAGAGGCAAGAGATGGTGTTATTAGGCATCACACAAGTTGTGCTCACCCTTGATAGTTTGGACCTTGTCCCAGTGCTCTGAGTTGAGCTGCACTGGGCAATAGCAGTCCTTGCAGGTATAATTCTGGCTCTTAAAGCCCCAGTTGGCATTGTTTCAGGAAAAGATGTACCCATTGGCCATCATGGCTGGCCTACCTTTGACATTCATGATGGGGAAATATTTTGGCAGGGAGGAAGAAACCTTAAACCTGCCATCAACATTGCAGATATCATGGGCCAACAGAGGGTCCCAGGGGCCATCAGGGGGATGGCAGAAGCCAGGGAAGTAATCAGGGTGAGGCTTTGAGTCATCCCCAGATGAGCTATAATGAGGAGAGCTTGGCGGTTGTGGAGAGGAAGGAGGTTTATTGTGGTGCTCCCCATGTGTGGGAGACTTATCCTTGGGTGGGGTCTTTTGGGCTTGGCAGTGCTTCTTGGTGGGCTCCTCATCTGAAGCCAAGTGGTAGAAACTGTGGTCTGTAAGAAAACCATCAGATTTCTCCCCCCCAGTGGAGTGAGCTGGACTCTTCTCAGGGGAGCGCTTTGGGGAAGGGGTTGAGGAGGGTTTAGGAAAGTTTTTTTTGGATTATTTTACCTTCTTCTTGGTGGCTTTGGTGGACTTAAAGGGACGCTTAGTACCCTTCTACTTCTTGGAAGTATTCTTTCTCTAAAATAATAATTAACAAGTTCTGAAAGAAAGCTTTGTATTTAAAAACAAAAAAATACTATAAGAATCATCATATCAAACCTTTATACTTATAGTGCTTTCAGTGAAATTAAAAATAAAATAAAATATTGTAAAAGTTTTATTTTATTAGAGTTTCAAATAACAAGTTAAAAGTTATGATATTTATGTAAAAGTAGTAGCTTTACAGTAGTTTTAAAAGCTATGGCAACAATAAAAAATCCCTCAGATTTAAACAAAATCCAAGTCACACAAGATTAAGGATTCAATTAATTCAAATATTTTTGGTTAATAAATGAGCTTTCAAACCAAAAACAAAATTTTACTAGCCCATGATACAAAATTATATCAAACATCAAGCAGTGTAGTTTAAACCACAAACAAAATGAACTGACACAACAAGTGAGATGGATGGATGCCACCCTGGAGTATATTATAATCCAAGCAGGATTCATATGAGGCACCAACAGAAGGACTAAGATGAAACAAAATTGGAGCAATCTAGAAGCAAGATTCCACAAGCACAAAATAAAATGAACTCACACAAGATGTATAGTATGAGCAGCCTAAAATAGAAAACTATCAATTTAACAGCCAATCAACAGCTATCCAATTTAAGAACAGAGGCATTTTAACCATTTCCATGGCTCCTGATTTGTATGAAATGGTTTTGAGAACCTTCCAAATATGGACTTGAGATTATAATAAAAGTAAATCATTAAATTTTAAACTTCTACTTTTAGTGATTTTATCACTAGGTTTTTTACAATGGTTTTTAACAACAACATTTTTGATGGCGCCAGCAGCCAAGCCAGCTTCAATGGAGGCCTGGCTCAGGGTGTGGAGGCACCCGTTTATACTCAAGCCTTTGAGGCAGGTAATAAGGAAGCTGACCTGTACTTGACCCATGACCCATGTCCCATATGACTTTGACTTGTTCAGTAGTCACTTAGTGTCTAGCTCTGCCCCTGCTCCTGTACCCACCCCCTCACAAGCTGCCTGCCAACCAACCAATCAGGATGGCAACCTCAATCCAGAACAACTTCCTACCACCACCCAACCTGCCCCCTCTCAGCCAATCAGGCTTCAGCTCCCGCAGCCCAGCACCCCAAGCAATAAATCATCACTGCCCAAATTCTTCAGGAAATTGTGGCACTGAATCTGCAGGGTCTGTCCTGGGAACAGATTGCTGACCAATTGAAGTTTACCCAGGCCACCATAATGCGGGAGTTCAACAACCTAATGAACAAGGGAAATCTGATTGGGACAGCCAAGAAGCCCAAGAAGGCCCCTGAGTCCCAAATCACATAGGCCTACCCAATCATGCTTGAACTCCTCCAGATGGACCCCAAGCTTTCCTTGACCCAGGTCCACAAACAACTTGCACATCACAACATAGGGGTTTCCGAGCACATAGTGCAGCTCTGGATGCACGGAAAGGTGGCTTCAATACAGATTTTTACCAATGTTGCTGGCAACCAATGGGATGGTGCTGAGGATTCCCTGTATGATCAGGCCATTGAATTAACCCTGGTCCGATTCTTGAAAAGTCTATCAGATGACATTATTTTTGTCTTGTATTATAAGCTATCAATAGCTTTCAACAATTTTGGCGCACAAGGAAGAGACACCACCCAAAAAGAGAGGAAGAAGGTCAAGAAGGGGATGTTCATTGATGCATTTCTGGCTGTTTCAGCCAAGGTTTTTGTCTACTATTAGACAAACCCAGATTTCACCAATGGCTACAAGTACAGCCACATCCTTGGTGGATTACTCAACTCCTGGGATGGCTCAAATTCCAAGCACTGAGTTTTCTTGAGCCACCAGATGGAGGAAAGTTCCACTGTCCTCAAGGCCATCCAGCAATGCGGGCACCAGGCCTCTGTGTACCCAGCTGGTCACTGCTGACATCCATCTGGCTGATGTTGTGCTCTTTAATATTGGAGATACACTCTAGGAGCGCTGCCCTCAGGCTTTCAACAACCTCTATCTTGGGGTCCTTGATCACAATTTTCTCTTTGGTCACCAAATGGTGGCTATCTTATTTGCCCAAATTGTCTTCCATGTGAACATGGGCAACCAATCACATAAGGATAAGTGCCTCTCACCCTGTGCCACTGCCACCTATCAACCAATCCAGCCAATGACGGACAAGGAATACCAACAACGGTATATGGCAGTCATCACCCAAAATCCTCCTACCCCTACCCCTGCCACCACCACCCATCTCCCAGACCTGCCCACCCAATCCCAGACCCCCCAGGCCAGCACTGCCTCTATGTCTTCCTTCCTGCGCTATTCTGCCTACTAGGCATCACTCTTCCCTGCCCCAATAAACCCCTTGTTGCCAAAAATTTTCTATTTATATTATTTTTATTTTGATACTTCAATTGCTCTTGTTCTCTTTGTTTATAGTTGGTTTTATTCTTTATGTTCAGCTTATTTCTATAAAATTGTATATTTATTATGCCATTTATCTAGATCCAGAACACAGTTATTTTTAGCACTTTGCACAGCCCCTTGTGAAAATATTAACAAAAATTTGGTGATCAGCTAAATTTGAATTAGAAAATTATAGGTTAATTGTGTTTAGATAAAGTTGTTACTGATTCAAATTCAAAACCTAAATGATAAAATTTAAGCCAATCAGGAGCCAAGTGATAAAGTGATTATTGTGACATAAAGGGTCATTCAATAATTCTTTGGTGCATGTGCACTAATTAATATGATTAGCTGGATGTTTTTCCATTGTGCGCCATTGCTGCTATGGCAAGTTGTTGGTGGACTAGTGCCCAATCAGCTACTGAGTTAGGCACTAGTCCACCAACAACTTGCCATAGCAGCAATGGCGTACAATGGTAAAATATCCAGCCAATCATATTAATTAGTGCACATGCATCAAAGAATTATTAAATGACCCTTTATGTCACAATATTCACTTTATCACTTGGCTCCTGGTTGGCTTAAAGTTTATCATTTAGGTTTTGAATTTGAATCAGTAACAACGTTATCTAAACACAATTAACCTATAATTTTCTAATTCAAATTTAGCTGATCACCAACTTTTTGTCAATATTTTCACAAGGGGCAGTGCAAAGCACCAAAAATAATACTGTAAATTCAGAACCTGAATATAAAAATGCGGGATTGTCAAATCCTTGGTCCAAATTATGAATGACTTTTGCGGGCAACTCAGCTGAGTGAAAAATAAAATATTTAATAAAATCAAACATTTAATTTGACTTTTTTGATTTATTTAAATTGGCGAATTTTGAATCTCTTGAGCAGATAACTCAACTAACAAAAGACAAAACCCAGCAAACAAATGTGGGATATATGAATCAGAAATGCGGGATTCTAATGTATGATTTGAGATTTCCTGTATTTCAAACAAATCATAGACATCATGTAAAACTTAATGAATCTGAAATTGCGGGATTGTCAAATCCAAGAACCAAGTTTCAAATCATAATTGAAAGTAATTTAAAAGTAATATAATTTATGGGTGTCTCAAAAAGGATGCCAAAGGATCTAGAGTGGATTTGTGCTGATTCTTTTAGGAATCATAGGCATTCTCAAAAATCACCCTATTCCAATTTAGGATGGCTAAAATTTAGATCATAATATTCACAAAATTAGCATATATAACAATAAAATTGACTAAAATATACATTCCTCTTCTTGAGTTTAAAATTTTAATAAAAATTTATTATGTCTTCTTTCAATAATAACCAAGTCAACGAGCTGTTCCCTGGCCTCAACAAAATTATGCAGGGCTACACTGGGTCTCTTAACGGTGAAGCCTCTGTCTATGGCCACTCCCAACCCACAGGTCCCTCTGCAAGCCCCACCCAGGAGTCTGTTCTTTCTCCTGCAACTTCCAGCATGGCCCTGTTTGCCCACCATGCACAGGCAGCTGCCAACCCAAATCCTTTATCAGCAATGGCATCTGGAACCAGCCATTTTAGCCATGGGGTCACCCAGAGGGCCCAGGACCCCAAAACAGCCAATCAGATGGCATTGAACAGTTCCCAAGATGGACATATTCCTCCCCCAGCCAATCAGCCTACAAGACACAGAAGAAAACTAATCACTCTGGAGATTGTTCTTGAAATGGTTGAAAGCAAGGAAAGCTTATGTCCCTTGGGAAAATTGCGGCCGCAATGGGGTTTGCAAAGTCCACTGTGGCTGCAACCCTGTGAGCCCACGCCAACTGTGGCCCCCTACCAAGAAGACCCCAACTGGCGCCTGTACTTCAACCAAAGGTGACACAGCCCATCCCCTTATGATGGACATTATGGAATGTGACCTGCAGATGCCCCTGGTCCAGGTACGTCTCCAGTTGGGACTCCACAGCATCTTCACCAACAAAAGAACAGATGAATTCTAGGATGCACAGAGTTATGGTTGCTGCTAGAATCTTGTCCAATCAAGTTCTCAGTGGCCTCATTTTGGTGGACACTGACCCATATGATTAACTAAGTCATCAATTTTATCAAAGGAAGGGCAATGGGGGCCTGTAATGACGTAATCTTCCTGACATATGCTAAGATATCTGCAAGTATCCAAGTCTTTGGAGAGAAGCGTATCCAGTCTGACGTGTACAAGCCTGGCCCAATATTGTATTGGTTTGTTGGGGTTTTATTGGCAGTTTACCCATTGGGCGTCAATTATTTCCTTGGCAATATGAAACACCGCAGATGGGTATGCCTACCAGACAGAGCTCAAGGCCATGCTAGAGGAGTGGGCCACACAAAACACTGTGCATACAGTTGTACTGAGTGCAGAGATGAAGCAGTGGGAATGGAATACCCAAGAAATCAGGGCTGCAGGGCATACCTGTTGGTCCTACCCCATCAACTACGCCAACATGCATATTACAGATGTATGTCTCTACAATTTTGGTTCCGCCCTCAGGCGCTTAAAGCCTGCCACCTACAACAAACTATGCACCCAAATTAATAAGGGGTATGAGCTTTTCTCTTCTGTGTCCGTCAAGGACTTATTTGATCTCATCATCTTCTATGAAAGTGATAGTGATAAGTCCAGAAAGGAACCCTGTCTCCCCCTACCCCAGTCCATCCGTTTTGTTAAGCCAGTATATGTGACAGAAGAAGAATTTGAGCAATTGAAGCAATCAGCTCTTGCTTCCCCTTTCCAGCCAACAAACCCTGCCTCCCCAACCCCCCATCAAGCCACCTGCCTTCAAACCCTGACTCCCAAACCACCACCCATTCCCTTCCCACTATCTCTGATGCTGCCTCTTTCACAGGCGCAGATGAAGGTGATGCTCATTCTGCCCATTCCCTCCCCTTCCTGTCCTTTGATTAGTAAATAAGTCTTTTCTTTGTGACAACTTATTAAAATTGATATCTCTCTTTCAATTCATAATTAATAATATTTTATTTTTACATTGACAACATTTCCCATAATCAATACAATGTTGTACATTTTACAAATAGCTTAAAATTATGAGCATACATATTTTTTCATCATCATTAATAAATTAAAGACAATAAAAGTAAATATTGCATTAGAATATTGCAATTAGACGTCAACTCTTGATATTTTGATATTATGTGCATAACTCAATGCATTTTTTTAAATAAAATTCATTGTAAGCTTGGCCTTTTTCATTATAATTTATATGAAATGGATTGTGTTTATATTAGAGAGTCATTAACACTTAGTACAAATATTGAAAATTAGTGCATTTTACAGCCTGTATATTTACCTATTGGTAATAATTCTGTAAACTTTTTAGTCAGATTTTGCAAGGTAATAATGTAATGTATTAATATATTACTGTTTATTGCCATTAATTGGCTGATTTTCTTTGCTGTGGCAATTGTGCATTTTCTGATATTTACACACTAGTATCCAATTGGATGTGAAACCAATCAATTGGATACTAGTGCGTAAATATCAGAAAATGCACACTTGCCACAGCAAAGAAAATCAGCCAATTAATGACAATAAACAGTATTCTATTAACACATTACATTATTATTACCTTGCAAAATCCAACTGAAAAGTTTACAGAATTATTATCAATAGGTAAATATACAGGCTGTAAATGCACTAATTTTCAATATTTGTACTAAGCGTTAATGGCTCTCTAATATAAACAAAGTCAATTTATTTTAAATTTTAATGAAAAAGACCTAGTTTAAAATGGATTTTATTAAGCAAAATGCATTGAGTTATCACATAATATCAAAATATCAAGAGTTGACGTCTAATTGCAATATTCTAATGCAATATTTACTTTTATTGTCTTTAATTTATTAATGATGATGAAAAATATGTTTGCGTTGAAGATAGTACTATAAAAACCAGTTTTTTGATGGAATTCAAACAAAATGTCAACAATCTATAACTTGGTCAACAAATTAGAAGCACACCTGCAAAAGGTTTTGAAATAGAAAGAAATATCAGGGAAATAGTGACAGGAAAACTGGGTAACAAGGGCCAGCCACTAATCCAGTCAAAAGAAGATGCCCTGGGTAAATTGGGAAATATTATAGATGAAAAGAACAAAGAAGCATTACTTAATCTACAGGGAACAATTTTATCAAGTCTGAAGTTCAACAACACAGCCTACAAATTGTGGGAGTTCTGGCAGGGGGCCAAAGAAAACAATAAGATCAAACTAATTGAAGGAACAAAAATTCAAAAGGAAATCAATACCAATTAAGAGGAAAACAATCAAATGGAACCAGATAAAAATGAAATTCCAATCAAGAAACAGAAGTGCTTCAAGAAATACAGAAGCTTTATCAAATGAAAACCAAGAAGAAACACAAGTTGCAAGAAAGATAAGAAAAATAAGAAAAATTAAGCCTAGAAAAATTAATGAAGAGCATTCAATGCTCATGAAGTTTGCTGAAGTGGCGCCTGTGGCTGAGGGGGCCACAGGGGAAACAATTAATAAGTCTTTTTATGTTTTACTTATATTTATTTTAGTCATCATTAGGAGTGGGGATGAGGTCGTGGAAGTGACGGCTTATACACCAAGTTGGTTTTACGGGGGTTACCAGTCACTGGTGGCCCCTGTAAAACAAATAAATAAAACCAAAAAAATTAATTAATTCAACAGAATATGAATAGTTTTTTTAATATTAAAGCTCAAGATAGGGAATATTCACCCCCTGTGGGGTGCTTGCCATGGATAAGGGAAGCATATGAACTAGGACCAAATATCAAAATCAAAGAAATGAATAAAATTTGCGGGGATATTAAACTGAACTTCAATGAATATATATACAAAAGCATTCAACAATTCCCATTTGCAAACATCAACAAATATAAAAAAAAACTTAATAAAAACTGACTTTCCAATAGGAACTGAATATCTAAAAACTGAAATCTTTAATGAAGTATTCAAGGCATTGTCAAATAAAGTTGGGGATGCAGTCCTTGTGAACATATTTAAACCTTTATTTATTTTGTTTGCGGAGGCATGGGGGGCTGATACAAGTCAGGCGCCCCCAGAACCCTCTTCAAGTTCAACCAAACATCCTATATTAATAGGTTAGCTCAAACTTTCAAAATATTATGCATGTTCTTGGAAAAATACACCTTGCAAAGAATCCATGTTGCAGTATATATGGTAATCCTCCTACACTGCATATTAAAAACCAACATCAAAAAGTTAGAAGATGTACCTATACAAATTGATATATGCTGTGTAGTCCTCAACCACCAGAAGATACCACAGGGATATAGGACAGTCAAGCACGTCCTGTATGACTCCTTTGCATTGGCAACGCTATACAGGTACTACATGCCCCCCAAAAAACCTACTAGTCAATCCCTCACCAAACTGCCTTTTATCAAACAATCAACAACCACCGGGGTACAGGGCGCCACCCCTCTAGCAATTGCATCCAGGGTTGTCCACCACGTACAGAAGAGTATATGGATCCAATTAGATGCATTAGCTGAAAATTAAATTTTTGGGTATAATTCCCCAAAATAATCACATTCCCATTGCAATTGGCATCCCTCACTAAATATTTTCCCCTTGCAAATTATTTTTTACTTTTTATATTTTAATACTAAGTTTTTTAATACTAAATATGTACTATTAAAATTTTACTATAAAAATTTTAATACTAAATATTTAAATATTAAAAAATGTAGTATCTAAAAGCTACTATTAAAATTTTAATAATACATATTACAATATTAAAATTTTTAATATCAAATATTTCAATATTGAATAAATCACAATTTAAAAAATTGTTATATTTCAATTATTTAAACTTTAATATTTAACTTTTAAGATTTATAATTGTAATTTTACTTTTAATATTTTAATTTTAATTTTAAATTTTAGTATGTAAATTATAATATTAAGATATCTAAATATATTACAAGACATTAGTTAAAGTTGAGACCACATCAAATATTAAAAATAAGTTAAAAATGTTTTTATTTATTAGCTTGTCGAGTACGGGTTTATTTATCACATAGATAAACATTGAGAATTGAATTTATCCGCATCATGCGGCCTGCTCCACTATTGTTCTAAACAAATGATTGTTTAGAACTCAAATTACCTTTCCCTTGTAATGTGATTTGGTAAACATATTTGATATACTTGACCTGCGTTCTAAGTACTAATTAGTAAGCAATACATGAAAATCATTAGTGGTTGTGTCGTGTGGTTATAGTGGCACTGAAATAAAAAGGATCAGATGATGAAATACAAGGTCCAATTTGTGGCTTAAAACAGCCAAAGTACCATCAATGATTCACAATTATTTAAATAAACTAATTTATTTCTATCTTTTTTTTAATTTATTCATTTGTTAACTCTACAGTCAATACACTATTTGGTGGATTATAATAAAAATATTTGTCTTCTTACCTAGTATAGTTAATTAAACTTACCTATTCTAAGTATTCTTATATGTCTAAAATACATTCAAACGTCACATTATTATATATAAATAATAATTATTGAGTCCTAATAAAACAAACTAAATGAAATTAAAACTAAATAAAACCAAGAGCACCCATTTATCTGATTGGCTCAGAGGCCAAGGCTTTGGGGAGAAAGGATTCTGAGTGCTCATAGAAAGCTACCACCACATAGGTGGCATTGAAAATTGGCTGACCTCAAGAATATTGAATAGGTCCTCAGTGTCCTGAGGAAGGCCTTGTTTCACCTTATTCTATATCCAATCAAACACCTCCTTGATTGGATTCAGGAATGGGGAATATGGCGGGAGAAAGAGAAGTCTCATTGGACAATTGGTAAGTCGGTGGCTGGAGGTGTGGCTGTTTTTGTTGATGGGGGGATTTGGACACAACCAGATCCTCTTTGTGGAGCCTGTCATTATTAAGTACAATAACGTTGGTTGTGCCACTGTAATTTATCCAAAGGTACTCCTTGACGGCTCAGAGAAAATCAAGAAAAGTCCCGCTGTTATGGGAGCCTTTAATCATCTGATACTGGTCCAACCCGCAAGGACCAAGAAGCGCGGCCATGGAATAGGTCTGGGAACAGACAGCTGCACAATGGGCTACACTGTCCTTGGACCCCTTCTCAACCCACCCATGCCTAGACCTGAGTGAGGAGGAAAACAACAATTTATCAATATAGAAGAACTGGACATTCCCAGTCTCCTTTAGTGCCAGATATGTCTCGGCATAAATGTGTCAATCCTTGATGGTCTTTTCACTGTTCCTATTGTACAGAGAAACTCCGAGCACCTTCCACAAGAAGCCTAAATCAACCATTGTTTTGTAGACAAGGGTTTTGGAAACAGAAAGCCCAAACTCTGTGGCAAGCATTGATTGGACAGCAAGTGTGTCCAGGTGGCAATCCTTGGCTACCCACTGCTTGATTGCGTCAATGTGAATAGGCTGAAGGAGTTTGGGCTGTCTTTTTGCCTTGGTGGATTTGGCAATTTGCCCAGTATTGCTTACTTGATGTTGATGTTGGCAATGTATCCAGCCATGACACCAAATCAGGACGCAATATCCCAAACCACCATTCCCCCGTTCAAGCAGTTGAGGAGAGCTTAACACTCACTACCTGTCAACTGACGCCAGCCCTTGGCAGGTGCCATGGCATACTGGCTACCAGGCTCAACACAGGGATGGGGACCATTGTATAGAAGGTGGGATCACGCTTTCTTGCAGTGGCGCTGTCAATGGTGGCATATGACACAGGCACAGGTGGCTCATCAGTTGTGGCCAATGGCTCATAGGTGGTGTCAAAGACGTGGGGGCAGGAAGTAGCAACTCTTGGGTCAAGAGTGTGGGTCCAGGTGCCAACTGGGTATACAGTGGAGGTGTAAGTAACCTCAGTGTTCCTGGTGACCCTGGTGTAGGAGACTTTGGTAGCAGGCCTTGAAAGTGGCTTCTGCCTGGGATTCAAGCTGGTAGTTCTGGCTTGGGATGCAGAAGGTGGTTGGCTGGCAATAAAACCTTGGGAGGCCTATGTATTGACATGACTCCCCTCAAGTTGGGTTCTGGGTCTGTTCTTGGACCCTCTGGGACGCCCTCATGGACAGGCTGCCCTGCGGGCTGGTGCAGGAGCAGGTTGATAATGCAATTGACGGTCCATAAAAATAAAAATAAAAAATATATTTTAGATTAAATATGTATTTATTTGGAGTTATTGGTTTAGTTGTGGGTAGTTGTTTTCTCTTGATTTAGCCTTGAATAGTAGCAGAGTTTCTATATCTGTGATTTGAAGTGAATAATATTATATAATTTCCAGGTTTGGATGATTTTAAAGTTTAATCACTTTTTTGTCTAATTATGATTATTGAGACTGAATTTTTAGTTTGATTTTAGTTGTGGTGGAGCTTCTTTATTTGGGTTGGTGTTTCCTAGTGTGCTTACTGTACATTTAATTTGGATTCCAGTTCCTGCAATTAATATCTGAGTTTACTAGTGGCATTCAAAAGTGATTTGAAATTTGGTTCTTGGATTTGACAATCCTGCAATTTCAAAAAACATAGTAAACTTAATGAAAATATCTGATGGATTTAAACGCTTCAAATCTGATTCCAGTTAATTCATTTTGTCCATTGAAAATATGAAGTTTGACTTGAACTTTGCAAAGTGTCTATGGGTTTCTGCATTTTCAAATATTCAAATAAATACTCAAAAAAATCAATTTAATTAAAAAAAGCCATCCCGCAAAAGTGATTTGAAATTTGGACTAAGGATTTGACAATCCCATATTTTTAAGTTCAGGTTCTGAATTTACAGTATGGCAATTAAGGAAACAATGCCAACACAAAGCAAACAACTTATATTGAGATGAGTGTAAAACATATACAAAATGGGTAAAAAGATGGGATAATGTAGTAGATGGGAAAACAAAAAGGAATAAACAAAGATGCAACAGTATCAAAATAATACAGAATTTAACAGGGTGATAGCTATAAAAACATATGAAAAGGTTAGTAAAAAGTCAATGAGAGAATTGGAGAAACTTCTAAAAGACCTTGACTCTTCAATTGCAGAGATCAAAGAAATTGACTGCAAGGTCAAAGCAAAGGTGAAGTCTGTCGTCCTCAAAGGTGAGAATATTGACAAGGTGTTGGCCAAGGTGCTTATGACCAAAATACCTGACACCCCCAAGAGGACAACCAAGTGCTTACTAAACATTCAGAAGACAGTGGTTGAGGGCCTCCAGTTTAAGGCGTACAATCTTTCTGCGCTGTCTGTCTGGGTTGACAACCCTGAAATTTATGCCCACCTGAAACCTGCAAAGCGCGCAAGGAAAAATGATGCAGAATTGCCTGCTCAACTTCTTGCACCAAGAACAGCAAAGCCTGCTGAGGCTGCAGGCAAGGAGGAGACTGCAGAAGGTAACCTAAAATAATAATTAATAAAAATTTCCAAATACTTACCTTTTTTTAGAAGAAGTCAATGGTGAACTCCGCTGGGTCCTGGTCCCTTTTGTCCCTGCCACATTCTACGCCAACTACGCCACTCATGTGGCCAAGCAGCTTTTCCTGTCCCCCCTGTCTTACAGGAGCTTGAAGACTGTATCCAAGGGTCCTTTCCTATGTCCAGGGAGGCATTGGCTGGGCTGACACATGGAGAGGGGGCATCTGAGTGGGCAGTTACTGCCTGCAAGGATGCCCAACTGGTCCGCCTGGACCTGGTATCACTCAGTGGAGTTTACTGTGTAAACTCCATTGAGCTTGTTTGGGACGTCCTGGTGACGCTCCCATTCAAGAATGTACCAGAGATGGGCCGGGCTCATGCGGCTGCTCGCTTATGCTTCCTGGTGGAGCACACCCTGTCTTACCTGCCTGAGAACTTTGGGCGCGCGGTGAGCAAATTGGCTGTTGCAGATGCAACAGCCGTAAAGAAGACCAAAATCCTCCTGGTGGACTTTGGGCTGGCCTGGAGTGCCAACAAGATGGGGGTCCCAGCAGCTATGGAGCTGGCCTTTGCCAAAACCAAGCACAAGAAGAAGATTAGCGCGGTATACAACAAATTGTGCGAGTTTACAGAAGCCTTTGCTGGACAAAGGCTTCATCTGGTTGTTTACCTGGGGTTCTTATTCTTCTTTGGGATGGGTGTGTCTGTTGAGGACCTGGACAGGCTCCTTCTGGGGATTGACGAGGCCTGGCTTGCACTCAATGGGAAGAAGGTCCCCCTGGATACAACTTGGTTGATCATGTGATCCAGGACGCCCTGGTCCTGGCAGGCATCTTTGGGTTTGCAGCCCCGCCTGAAAAGCTGCTGCTTCACTCCCACCTGACCCTACTGCCTTTCACCAGCAGGAGGGAGTATTTCAATACGGGTGTATCCACTGTCTACAGTGTGGCGGTGGAGGTTGTGCGCCACCTCCATTGTGGGGTGGGTACATACCAAAGGACTCACTATAGGTGCACATAATAAAAAATATCATTCCAATAAATTTCATTACGATATATATTATATTTATTATGATAAATTTTATAATTTTATTTTAGCAAACAAGTTTTGCAAAATATATCACAGAAACAGTTTTCATAAAAGCATAAAATTATATGTTAATAAAATAAATTCTAATTTGTACATTTTACATTTAATTTTTTTGAACTATTTTTATTTATTTGACAAAAGTGATATAAATATATTTGTGTAATCCAGTATCAAGTATTTGGGATAACCTCAGATGACATAATAAAAAAATATAGTATAAAATAAATAAATTACTTTCCTCCATTGATGGTCTTGCTAAATGTGATTGTGGGCTTAGAAGCTTCTAAATATAAAATATTCATTAATAAATCTTAAATAGTATATTAGAGAATATAAAAAAGTTGATTACACTAAGCCTTTAATTGATTGACTGTTTGGTTAGGCATGCGGGGATGAACAAATCAGCGTGGCCATAGAATTTGGCCAAGGTCTCAGCTGGGAGGGTGTGGATCCTGGCCTGGAGCAAATCAAACAGGTCCTCAGTCCCAGTTGGGGTTCCTTGCTTGACAACTTGCTTGAGCCACCCAAAGACTTCCTTGATGGGATTTAGGAAGGGATAATAGGTGGGGAGGAAGAGAAGGCGCAAATTTACCGTGGCCAATTGCTGGGGGCCCACTCTGATGCTAGTGTCAATTGATGGAAATTCCTCAAGAATATCCACCACCTTATGGAGACAAACATTGTCCAGCACAATTATGCTGGTGAAGCCCGGGCTCATGCGCCTCAGGTGCTCCTAGACCAATTGGAGAAATGATAGGAAGGTCTGGCTATTGTGAGATCCCAATATCATTTGGTACAGCTCAACCCCCCTTTGGACTGAGGAGAGCCACCATCAAATAGGCTGTGGCGCAGACAGCAGCACACCAAGCCATCCCGTCATTTGAGCCTTTAGGGACATACCCATACCCATTGCGCATCAACGAGGCAAATGCTGATTTGTCAATGTAGTAGAATTTGACTGTCCCCTTGGCTTTGAGGGCAGTGTACACATCTGCATATTTTTTCCGGGTCTCAACATTAGAGGGACTATTACAATTGTAGGGGAATACCCTGAGCTTTTTCCAGGAAAAGCACATTTCCTTGAGCAGATGGTAGTAAAAGGAAATTGAGGCCTCAACCCCAAAAGTATATTTGACCATGGTCAGTATATTTTCCAGTTCAATATGGCAGTCCCAGGATATTACTGGCGGATTGCCCATTTGTTCTCCTTGGTGAGAATAGTGGAACCACACAAGGATTTCTCTGCGGCAAGGACTTGGCCAGTTTTGATGAAGATGTTGAATGTCTTTGAGGTGAACTTGGGATTCATCCCAACAAGAGCCGCAGCTGCCTTGTAATCACCAAATTCACACATTAGCTTAAGCAGGATGATGTGTTTGATGTCAGGGATGCGCTTCTGGGCGGGTATTTTGGCGGTGGGGATTGACTTGTTGGCATTGGGCACAACACAGGGCATAGGTACCTTGGTATAGAAGGCTGCAACCTTTTTTAACACCAGTTGTCCCTCATCAGTTCTGAATAACTCAGGCTCCTTATCCTCTTCCTGATTGCCATCACTGACGTAGGGCTTGTAGCTAGTATCAAGTACAGGCTTCACCTTCTCCAGCATTGCTGACAGGACCAAATCTTGCCAGTACAGAACTTCAAACACATACAAAGTAAGTTCTACCTCCTTGTTTCTAACTTTCTTGGTGAAGGTAACCTTGGTGGGCTTCTGGGTCAGCTTAGGGACCCAAGGGTTTATGCTCTGCACCCTAGCAGCTTGTGCTTCTCTAACCGGCTGTGTCAGTGCAGTGTCACTATTGAACTCTCCTCTCCTGCCTCCTTCCTGAGTAGGCATTTGTGTTGCACTAACTCTGTTCTTTGACCCACAGGGGCAACCACAACTGTGGCGCACAACAGATGCAATGGTACTCTGTTGCTGTGCTCCTTCCATTTTACAATTTAATAAAATATTAAATAAAATTCAATTAAGTTACTCCCTAATTTTATTAACTTCTTTTATCTGAATATGGATATTTAATTAATATTTCCCCCCAATATCCCAATTATAGATTTTTGTTTCTTAATTAGTTGTTTTTGGTTTACAACGCCCATTTTAGAATACTCAAAAAAAAGCCACCCATTTTCTCAGATTTTACTGCCAAATTCAAACACTCAACACAATATTTTTAAAAAATTTGTTTCTGATTGTGTGCCCTATTTTATATACCTTGGTATCATTCTTGATTACAATCCATTGCACACACTTATTTGAGTGATTTTGTTTACATTGTGAGTTGCTATTGTGTTTTGTTTTTGATTGAGTTTTGACAGACCCAGCTTGGGCGTATTTTGTCACCAATTCACATAGTAAACATATGTACATCAAAAGTCAACTCACACCATTTTATTTGTGAATCCATGTATTTCAGATTGTATTTTGAATAGTTTTGCTTTGCGTGTGAGCCTTTCTTTGCTGTGTTGACCCATTTTGCCCATTAACGCCAAAAATCCCTGTTAACAGGGTGTATATTTTAACCTGATAGTTGTATTTTTTTAAATATGAAACCATTTCTTTTAAATCTGAGGTATTTTTGGTTGTTTCCATAGCTTTTAAAACTACTGTAGATATAAATTTTATTTTAAAAATTAAATAATATTAAAAAGAAAAGTTTAACACAACATGTTAAAATTTCAAATGGTTTTATTATGTAAATATAAAGTTTCATGTATGCAAAGTGAAAAGTGTTGGCATTATGAATGACAATTAGTAAAAACAGCTGAATTCCCGCTGAAAAGGAGAAAAAGTGTAGACATTTTCAGAGACAACATTGGCACTATTGACATTTCTTGAAAATTCACTATGTTTTTCCATAATACACTTAATTAAATTTAAGCAAACCAGCAAAGATTCCCTGTTTTCTGTGTATTTTTGCTCTTGTAATAAAATTTAAAAAAAAACATATAAAATAAGTCAAAAAATAATAAATGTTAAGTATTTTTATTGAAAATAATATTTTGGGGTTGGGAATGTGATATATTACCATTGTGTATACCAGAAGTTTTTAAGAAGTTGTTGTTAGATATGAAAAAGGTAAAGTGCCAACTTTGCCACTTACAACATCCTCAATAGGAGGTGGCATAGTAACTTAGGCTTAATTGTGCCACTATAATTTGCTTAAATACTCCAGTGGATGATTACAAGCAAATAGACTATCTTTCCAATTGTCAACATTATTATCAATAATAAATTCTATAGTAAATTACATAGTAAATCATGCTTAAGTTATTGGATCTCCATTAGCCACCAATCCATTTAATATATTAAAGACAGAATAAGTGACACAGATAAATTTATAAGATAAAAATTTCAACAATCTTCTATATTTACAATAGCTATTTCAATATATTAATTTAATAATAAAAATTTAAGTGCACTATTGTTATTTTTTAGATGTTTCAGTTTTGCTATTAAAAATAAGTTAGGCTTAAAAAGTGTTGACTTTGCACTTTTATGTTGTGAAAATTAATTGATAAATAAATAAATTTTTACTAGGAACTGCAAAGGGAAAATTGGGTTAAATCAAGTTTTTGATTAAGCTTAATATTAGATTGTGTCAAAATGGCCACAATTGTGTTGTGTTTTCAGGCAAGTTCCTTAGTTCAAAGTTCCTAAGGTTGAAAGTGCAAAAATCGAAAATGGGACCCCCAAAAAGTGCCAAAGTCGAAACACTATGTAGGGTGCAAAAATTGAAAATATCAAAGATCAAAGTGTAAAAATTGATTTTCCGGAGGTTAACTTTGAAGTAGAAAAAATTACAGTTTATAATATACAAATATATATTTTAAAATCTCTTCTAGACTAAAGAGATCCCAAGGAATTCATTTCTGTAATAAAAAGTATATGCTGGATATAAAAAGATCCTTAAATTAGCTGTTTTTAAAAGAAAGTTTATTTTGGTTTTAAAAGCAAAATTAGACTAGAATTTATATGTAACTGTAATCAATTGAATATAATATATGAAGCTACACAAAAAACTGCTTTATAAACTATAAATTTAATTAAAAAAGGTTAATTTAATTTCCAGCTTATGTAAAGCTATAATAATACTTCAGTATAAGCAAAATAAAGGATTTTTCCTGAAAGATACAAGCATATGATTTTAAGTATTTTGGTTTATTAGTGATCTTATTTAAATTATAAAATTTATAGAAGTCTTCCATTAAAATCATATAAAGTACATTAGTTTCCTATTAAAGATATACTATACAATTTTATACTCAATAAAAGATATAGTCTTATATCTTATTTATAAGTCACAATATTCAAAGATATCAAGAATCTTCCACTTACATATCATAAAATGAAGACTTGAACATTATTATGTTAAAAAGACTATACTTCCACTAAAAATGATATATATAGAGCAAATTTGTATACCAAAAAAACTCTTTATACATCTATTTTACTCTAATACATATAGTAAAAGATACAGTAGAAGATAATTGAGGGTAAGAAAAGGAGAGGAGAAGAGAAGAGAAAAGGAGAAGAGAAGAAAACAGAAAGTTTTTTCTACTTGGTATCAGATTTTATATAATCCACCCTCTTGACAACACAGAATTTTTTTAAAAGTTTTTTGGCCCCCAGCGCAGCCAAGGGGCCAACAAAACTTCTTTTCGAGGAGTAATGAGAGGTGGAATGGAGAAACCTTCAAAAAAACCAAGAGCTCATTGCACTTTGTTTTGTGCACTTTGATTTTGTCCCCTGAAATAACATAGGGAAACATAGTACAATATTAAACTAATTTAATATTTTTTGAATTGCCTCAAAAACACACCATTTTATTAATATTGCAATAAAATAAAAACCTACCTAAAAAACTTTATTTCTTTTTATATATATTTAAATATAAGGTCTTAAAGAATCTACATGAGGAATTTCAAAAGTTTTTAATTATTTAAAATTTTATAAGCTTATAAAAAGTGTGACTAAATCTAAAAAGAGATTTTCAATTTCCCCACTTTTGATTTGAGGAACTTAATACAACATAATGAATAAAATATTAATTTTTTGAAAAAATTTAATATTAAGTGGTTCTAGTTTTTTGGTACCTTTTTGAATTTCAATTTGACTACTTTTTGATTTCTGCACCCATTAAGAAACTATATGTAAATTTTTAAAGAAATTTTTATGTGACAAAATTTTATTTTTTTAAAAAGAAAGAGCTTTTAATAATATTTTATATTGAGATTTGAAAAAATAAATTCAAAAATTTGCCTAAAGTTAAATAAGCTTTTTTTAGCTCTTGATTTCTTTTTTACATATAGAAATTTTTTTAAATTTTAAATTTAATTTTGATGTATCAAATATTAAACTGAAGATTTTTTGCACTTCAATTTTTGCACTTTCAATTTTGTCCCCTATATTCAAAATGATGAATACATTCTATTTTAAAAGCCAAATTAATTTAAGGTGTGTTTTAAATTGCATCAATTTGGGCACTTTGAACTTGGTTTTTTGATTTTAGCTACTAGTAAAAACATTTTAAAAAAGTCAAATTTAAGAAAAATATTAAATTTTTTGGGGAAATTTTTATTGAAAAAGTGCAGAGATCAAAAAATCCATTGATTTGGAGATTTCAATCTCCACACTTCAACTTTAGGCACTTGCCCGTGTTTTCTGGGTTTGCACCCCTGAGCGCTTTAATAAATGGAAATTAAGCTAGTGCGACTAGCAAGAAACATAGTAGTTTTCCATTTTTGAGTTGACAGTGACCATGTTAATAAAGTATCAACATGGGTGCTGTTGCTGATTATAGCAGTTCCAGTTAATGGAGTCACTACCCTTGCAAATATAAAATCATTAATAAAACATTTTAAAGTTGACCCCCAAATATTACAGATCCTTCTATGATAAGGAATAAAACCAGTATATTAAAAGATGTTTTTAATGGCTTTGTTACAGGGAGATAGTACTGTCAAGGGTCTGGATTTACAAGTATTCCGGCTATAGCCATCACACCTATTATCCAGTCATTGCCCAATTTGGTGCCTTTCCAATATACCATTCAATATACAGAAATGGCAACAAACCAATATCACATGACTGTCCAGGTATCCAACGACTCGAACCCATCCAGCACATGACCAGCCCCTGGGTTTGGTCCAACTAATATCCCCACCACAACTAAATCTATATAAGTCTAAAGTATTATCCAATAAAATATACTTCTCCTCCTCCTACTTTTATATTTGAAGCTTCCCCAAAAGGCGCTCCTTATCAGTACTATCAAAGTGGCATTAATTTGAGTTGATTTATTATATGTGGTCATAAATTAATATCATATTTTATTCTCAGGTAATAAGGGAAAGGCTTGGATCTATCACATAATTATAACTATTATTTGATTCCAGATGCTGTCTTTCTAGATAGTGTATTTTAGGGCATTTATTAATCATTTTTATACTCAAAAATCTTATTTATATAACAATCTTTTTAATTCAATTTGTGATAGTGTTTTCTAGATGGCGTTTTTTGAGATGCCATATTAGGAACCAATATGTAAAAAATAACTAATTAATCATTTTTATTAACTTTTTTAATTTTGCTGATGTAAATCCCAACTCTATCACATTTTTTTTCTAGATGGTGTCTTTCTAGATGGCGTTTTCTAGATGGTGTATTGCACTAATAAAGGCTAGTCCTATCCAGGTTAAAAAGTTTGATATATGCTATTGGTTCATGATCAAAAAGTGTGCAGAGGTGATCAATTGGCTTACTGAATCCATGCCTTATCTTTAGATTACAGAATAAAAATATTTTCTTTCTTTTGATGCACCCATGATACAAAAAGAAATCATTTTTACAGCTAAAATGGATGTTTATCAGCATAAAGATTTTTAAAAGTGAATGATAGTTATTTTTATCTAGAAAGGTTCTAAAAGAGCAAGCAGGTTGTGATACTTGCCATCAATGAGTATCCTATTATTTTTGATCCACTCGAAAGCCCTTGGTATTTAATCTTTATCCCAATATGTTAAAAGTAAACATTATAATTTTTCAAGTAAGTTTTTAATTGAAATTTTTTTGACCAAATAATAAGGAGTATGTCCTTGCTGCAAACCATTAGACCAATATAACTTTCATATAAAAATACTGCTATCAGATTATTTGAGGGGCTGAAAATTCATAAAACAGAAGTATATTAAGTGGTTGTAATATAGCACATACTGGTGCATCCAGAGAACAAGTCAATCCTATTAAGCTAGGCTAATGAATGTTTAGTGAAATCGATGTGTATCGAATAAAAAATACAATTTATGTGATTTTATTCTCATCAGTCTGGAAGAAGCTTCATCATTTTCAATAATAATACTTAAAACGATTTAACTGATAAGCCAAAGTGAAACTTTATGCTGGGTCGTGTCATTTGAGAGCGTAGTTTCAAGTGGAACCGCTCCTTCGTATCTAGCTGATGACAAATATTTAGTACCATCCTTCCAAACCGCAAAGAATGCCTTTAATGTGATAAATTAATACAATTTATTCCCCCCAGATGGTAAAAACCCATAATTGTTTTCCTAAATTGGACAATTTGCTAAACAGGCTGATAGTGATCTTGGAATCAGGAGATGTTGCACTGAAAACCGGTATGATTGAGTAAAATTCCGAATCATATTATAAAAGAACACGCTGGGACAATTAGATACCATGTATTTATTCAACCTGTTAATTGTATGCTTTGAAATATTTTTAGCTTCCGGGGCCCCGACCCAGATGGAGTTTATAGCCGGCCAGCTCTGCTACACCGCCTCTCTTGGGAATCGCCCTTTGGAAAACTGCACGTCCGGACCAGGAAATAGTCTTCGAACGAGACGCGACAATTGAAAGTGCCGCAATAGTCGAGGATGGCTCAATAGATGCGCTTCACTTCGATGGCTACGGCGACAAGGAGGCATTGGAAGATAAATATGTCCTCACCTTGCCATGCCAGTATCGACCCAGTAACTGCGACTGAACCTCCAATAAACCCAATAAATATTTTAACCTTGAAAATCCGGTACAAACACATAGTTATTCAGAGCTAGAATAGGATCAAAATCTTTATAAATTCCATGCTAAATCACCCCCTTTCTCCTGTGTGTAGTTTCTCCAAATATAATTTGATTGTATAGTCTTTAAAATAAGCACTAGCTTATAGGAATATACAATATACATCGATCAAATCCTCAAACTCTAATCAACCTGCTACCAAATCACTATACAGAAACGGGATAAAAAACCAAACACCTAATTGCCTTGCAGTCATTAAACATTGGTAGTGAGACTGTATTTTATTTGCTTTAAAACAAATGATAGATCCAATTCAAATAAAATAGTAATAAAAATATATTATATCTTTCTAATACCCTTTAAATTTCCAACTAGGATCATATATGCTTAATCTAGTGTTTGGGCTTAAAACCCTTGCCAAGGGAGTAATTCAAACCTCCAACCTTCCATATTGACAATCCCCATCCTCACCTTTGCTGTAAATATAGTTCAGTCACATGACAACCAGCCATATTGTACAAGACACCATCTTGAAAACATCATTTCAAAAAATGTATCTCAAAATATGTCATCTCAATTTTTTTGCTATCTCAATCTTATAGTAAAAACACCATTTTGATTTACAGAATTGTGACTAAGAAAAATGGGGTTTAAAATTTTGGTTTTTTTGAACTCCAAAAAAATCCCAAAAATTCTCAAAAAATAACATTTAAAACCATTTCTAGGCTTAAAAAGGCCTCAGAATTTCATTTCTGCAATAAAAAGGGGACAATTAGAAGCAACAAGTCTATGTAAAACCCAAAAGTTAAAATATACCCAAAAACAGCTACTTTCATCTATAAAATCTATGATCTATACTTTAAAAGATGTGTATAACAGTCCCAAACACTAAAGAAAAGTAAAACATAGAAGAGAAATAGAGAGAAGATAGGGAAGAACTTTTTGAGAAAGGGCTCAAACGTTGGTTGAAAAGCAACAGAGATAGCTTGGAGATGCTCAAGCTTTCTATCCTTAGGATAGTATGCAAGGACCACCTTGCTGATTTCAGTATATTTCTTTAAAACCTTAGCCTGCTTGGGGAGGTTGCCCTTGGACTTCATACCAGTCTTAAAGAGACAGGCAGAGATGACCTGCTGGGTTTTTAAATGGATTAGGATCTTGTTGAACTTGGGCTTCTTAACCTGGACTCTTGTTAAAAATTGGCTATGCCACCCTTCAAGGGAAGAGGTGGTTTGAATCAACCTGTCTTTGACCTGCTTGAAGCAGTTTCAGGTTATTGAGTCACTGCTTTTTCTGATGTGGTGTGATCCCTGAAAAATACCAGCCCATTGAGTTTCAAAATACTCAAAAAAGGGCGCAAAGGCTGGCTGGTTGGCTATGATATATGAATGGTGGAGGAGGGCTCTGTAGAAGGTATTGGTTTCCTCCTTTCTAACCAGAGCAAGGGCATCAAAGCAGCTGAAAAAGTCCTTTGCTTCTTTGATGCCTTCTGCATTTACAAGCTCATGCAGATCAGAGCACTTTTGGAGGCAGTGACAGAGTGCCTGCCAAAAGTGAAAGTAGCATCCCTGGGGGGAGCTCTTGAAGACTTTGATAAAGGCATTGGCCTGAGCCTGCTCAAAATCTACTACCAGATATTCATGGTAGGGAAGTGTTTCTGGCTGCTTCTTGGGGTGAAGGCGTCTTCATCCTGGGACTGGGCCTTCTTCTTGCACCCTCTGGCCTCCTTGGGCTCCTCATCAATGGTTGGGAGGATTTTGTCAAGCTTTTTCTCTAAAATTTTAAGAGCATGGAAAATGTTTCCTGCTTCTTGTTGGGAAGGGAAAAGAAGACCAGGGGAAGAACTAGATTTTCCACCTTCCCATGGATATTCCAAAGCTGGCTAAATAGCTTTGGGCAGGTGGAGAAAGTTCCATCTGCAAGCCAGGTCTTGCATTTGAGAAGGTTGCAGAGATCCTGGGAGTTAGCAAAGCAAATAATTTGCTCATGGTAATGTTTGCTGTCATCATGGAGGAGGATTCTCTCTTCATGGCAGGAAAGCTTCTGCTCCTCAGTTAGAATCAACTGATCAATTGATGTAGCACTGACGCCTTCAGTGCTCAGAGCATACATCTGATCAGTGAGTTACCTATGAAATTTGGAGGTGCCACCAACAGAGGAAAGTTGGATCATTCAAATTGAGGAGGGCATCATTAACTGCCTCAGTGGAGGTTTGGTCCCTGGTGGTTGGGATGAACTAGCAAAGAAACCAGCGGATCAGTTGATACAGGGGGTCAAAAATCTTGGTGCAGTCATGGCTGATAGTTAGGGCTTTGAATCTTGTAACCCCATAAGTGGTGAGCCTTGCAGGGCACCCAACATTGTCACATTTGTAGTGATGTTGACAGATGGGTTTCTTCTCATTGTTGTAGCTGAAGCTGTAGCCCTTTTAGACAAAGCCAACACCCCCTTTCTTAGTCATTATAGGGTAGCTTTCAGGGAATGTGGTAGGCACAGCAAAGGTGCCATTTCAATTACATATATTATGGACTGTATTTAGATCCCAGAGCTCAATTTGATAATCCACAGGAGCACCAGGCTCAGGGTTCTCTTCCTCTTTAGGCTCTGAGGTGGGATCATAGTGGCAATTGAAGTTGAATAAATTCTCTTGGGGATCAGAGGGGGAGTAAACAAAAGGAGAGTGAGGATGGGTTGGGCTGGTTTCCTCTTGTTTAGGTGATGGTGTGGGTGTCTTGGGGGGAGCTTAGCCTTAGAAGGCTGCTTCTTTGGGGTAGACTTGGCCTTTTTAGCCTTGGGAGGAGTGGTCTTCAACTTGGAGGCCTTGGAAGCCTTAGATGCAGCTTTGGTAGTTGACTTGGGAGGCATCTAAAAGTGAATTTATATCAAAATATGGGAAATTTGGGGTCAATTTTTAAAGAGAAAAAGGATAATGTTTTAAATAGAAAAGTAGTAATATTTTTACATAGAATTGTGGAGGAAGTCTAAAAAGTTATAATATCAAAATCTCAATGTTTTTATTTGTAAAAAATTATTAGTAACACAAGTAGGCAAAACATTGAGTTTTGTCTGAAAACTTGCAGTTGAAATGGCGTTTTTGAAATGACGTAATTGAGGTGCCATAGCTCAAAAACAAAGTGTTTTTGACCATTTTTTATATTAAATTAAAAAATTTACAGTGGAGCTACCTCAACCAGATCAAAGAGTAAACCCCAAATATTTTAAAAACTAGCTTATACAACTGGAGTTAAAAAGCACCCAGTTGTTTAGAGGAGGCTAAAAAACATATAATTGCAAATTCTCATATGTTTTCTTACATTTTTCGCTTAAGTGATTTTAGACATGAAACTATACTTTTTAAAAGTGGAAAGCAAGAATTGCAATAGGGAAATCAATATAGCATGGTGTGGTGTCATATGTAATTTCCCCTTATTTTCCCCTATCCATTGTGTGCATCAAATCTATTGAGTGATATGAACCCCAGTGGAATTCTAAGTGACATAAATCAAAATGGAGTAATCACCTACTTCCATATTAAAATCACTATTAAAATATTTTATTAAGGAAACTCCTATCAATGTATTGGTAGGAAAAGCCATTTCAAAAACAGCATCTCAAAAAACGCCATCTCAAAATACGCCATCTTGATTTTTAGCTATTTTGATTTTATAGTTAAAACGCCATTTTGATTTACAGCATTTTGACTAAGAAAAAATGGTTTTAAAATTTTAGATTTTTTGAACTCCAAAAACAATCCAAAAATTCTCAAAATTTAAAATTCAAAAAACATTTCTAGGCTTAAAAAAGCCTCAGAAGTCCAAATCTGCAATAAAAAATGGGGTCAATTAGTAGCAACATAGTTGCGTAAAGCCCAAATATTAAAATAATCCCAAAAACAACTATTTTCATGTATTTTAACTATAAACTATACTTTAAAATAAGCATATAATTGTACCAAATACCAAAAAAAAGTCAAAGAATAGTAAAATCAAAGGAAATAAGAGAGAAGATAAAGAAGATTTTATTGCAAATAGGCTCAAACATTAGTGGAAAGAGCAACTGAGATGGCTTGAAGATATTCAAGCCTGCTATCCTTGGGATAGTAGGCAAGAACCACCTTGCTGATTTCAGTGTACTTTTCACCGCTTTGGTCTGCTTGGGGGGTTGCCTTTGGTCTTCATACCAGTCTTAAAGAGACAGAAAGAGATGACCTGCTGGGTTTTTAAATGGACCATGATCTTATTGAATTTGGGCTTATGAACCCTAACCCTTGTAGCAAACTGGCTATGCCACCCTTCAAGGGAAGAAGTGGTCTTTATCAACCCCCCTTTGACCTGCTTATAGCAGTTCCAGGTGATTTAGTCACTGCCTTTTCTAATTTGGCATGCTCCTTGGAAGATGCCAACCCATTGAGTTTCAAAATACTCAATAAAGGGCGCAAAGGCTGCCTGGTTGGCAATAATGTAAGGATGGTGGAGGAGGGCGTTGTAAAAGGCATTAGTCTCCTCCTTTTGTACAAGGATAAGGGCAGTAAAGCAGTTGAACACGTCCTTTGCTTCCTTTGTGCCTTCAGTATAGACCAGCTCATGAAGTGCAGAGCACTTTTGAAGGCGGCAGCAGTGTGCCTGCCAGAAGTGGAAGTAGCATCCCAGAGGGGAGCTCTTGAAGACTCTAATAAAAGCATTGGCCTGAGCCTGCTCAAAATCTACTACCAGATATTCATGGTAGGGAAGACTTTTGGGCTTTTTCTTGATTGGGATGGCTTCCTCTGACTAGGCCTTTTTCTTGTGCCCTCTAGTCTCCTTTGGCTCCTCTTCAATGGTTAGGAGGATTTTATCAAGATTGTTCTCCAAAATTTTAAGAACATGGAAAATGTTTCCTGCTTCTTGTTTGGAAGGAAAAAGAAGACCAGGAGGAGAACTAGATTTCTGATCTACCTGTGAATGCTTCAAAGCTGGCTAAATAGCTTTGGGCAGGTGGAGAAAGTTCCATCTGCAAGTCAGGTCTTGCATTTTAAAAGGTTGCACAGATCCTGGCTTGTGACAAAGAAGATGATAAACTCTGGGGCATTTTAACCATCAATGTGAAGAAGGAATCTCTTCTCATGGAGAGATATTTTTTGCTCCTTGGTAATGATCAATTGGTCAATGGAGCTTGCACTGACGCCTTCAGTGCTCAGAGCATATCTCTGATCAGTGATATATCTTTGTAATTTTGAGGTGCCACCAACAGTTGCTAGTTGGGTATCATTTAGATTAATGAGTGCATTGTTTATGGCCTCAGTTGCAGTTTGGTCCTTTGTGGTTGGGATCACCTGGCAAAGAAACCAGCAGATAAGTTGGTAGAGAGGGTCTAAAGGCTTGGTGCAGTCATGGTTAACAGTTAGGGCTTTAAATCAAGTGAGCCCATAAGTGGCAAATCTAGTTGGACAGCCAACATGATCACATTTGAAGTGATGTTGACGGATGGTTTTCTTCTCATTGTTACAGCTGAAGCTGTAGTCCTTGTAGACAAAGCTGACACCCCTTTTCTTAGTCATAATTAGATAGCTGACAGGGTATATTGCTGGCACAGCAAAGTTGCCATTTTGGTTGCATACATTGTGGATGGAGTTAAGATCCTGGAGCTCAATTGGCTCATCTGCAGGAGCACCAGGCTCAGGCTCCTACTCCTCTTCATCCTCAGGCTCTGAAGTGGGGTCAGAATGGCAATTGAAGTTGAATAACTTCTCTTGAGGATCAGAGGGGGAGTAAAAAAATGGAGAGTGAGGAGGGGTAGGACTGTTTCTCTCTGGTTCAGGTGATGATGTGGGGGTCTTGGGGGGAGCTTTGGCCTTGGAAGGCTGCTTCTTTGGGGTAGTCTTTGCCTTTTTGGCCTTGGGTGGAGTGATTTTGGACTTTGAGGCCTTGGAGGCCTTAGACACAGCTTTGGTAGTTGACTTGGGAGGCATCTAAAAGTGAATTAGTATCAAAATATGGGAAATTTAGGGTTAATTTTTTAAGGAGAAAAATGAGAATGTTTTAATATAAAAGTATTAATTTTTACATAGAATTTAGAGGAGATCTAAAAATATGTACTATCAAAATTTCAATGTTTTTTTGTAAAAATAATTTTTTATTAGTAACACAAGTATGCAAAACTTTGAGTTTTGACTGAAAACTTGCAGTCAAAATGTTGTTTTCAAAGTGACGTAATCAAGGTGCTGTAGCTCAAAAACAAAGTGTTTTTGACCATTTTTTATATTAAATTAACAAATTTACGGTGGAGCTACCTCAACTGGGCCAAAGAGTAAAGATTGGATTTCTCAAAAACTAGCTTATACAACTGGGATTAAAAATTACCCAGTTATTTAGAGGAGGCCAAAATATATATATATACAAAGTTTCAGGCAATTTCTTACATTTTTATTAATATTGATTTTGATGTGAACTAGTACTTTTGAAAAGTGGAAAGTATGGATTGCAGTGGGGGAATTGATATAGCGTAGCCTGGCGTCATATGTAATTTACTCTTATTTTACCCTATCTATTGTGCACATTAAATCAATTGGGTGATATGAAACTTGGTGGAATTTGAAGTGACATGAATTGAAATGGCGTAATCACCCCCTTCCATATTAAAATCACTATTAAAACATTTTATTAAGAGAACCCTTATCAATATATCCATGTATAATAAAGTTATAAAATACATATAACAAAACTGGTTTTTTACCCAGCAATGACAATCATTAGAAGGACTATCATAGTGGTGTCTATTTAGGTTGTTCTTAGTATAAGTATCTTGGATTAATACTATAGGAACATCTTCTGATTGTATACAATAGGCTTTGATTTAGTGCGGCAATAGGCTTATTTTAGTTTAAGATAAGTGGAGTAAAAAAGATAGAGTAAAATTGAGATGGCGTAAACACGCCCCACACTAAGTGATTTCATATGTAAATAAAGTTAGTAAAATAAGATTTAATTAATCTGACTCAAAATAACAAAATTGAGATGGTGTAAATTTGAGATGCCACATTATAAAAGTATATGTAAATTTTAACTTTTTTATTTTTTTATTTTTTTGTGATTCAAAATCACTAACACAAAAAAGCTATTTCAAATTAAATTTGAGATGGCGTAAATCAAAGTGGCGTTTTTGAGATGGCGTGTTGCACCAAGTAGATTGAGCCAATCTTAACATGTGTCATAGATAATGATCATTAACAAATAGGCAAACATCATTGGTTTTCATATTGGGTGGCACTGAATAAAGATGGATCTGGCAATGACACATGGGTTCAGATTTGTGGCTTAAAATATTACTATGCACCATATCAATAAAGAGTTCCCCTTTACTTAAATAAAAATTAATTTTATTTTACCTTGTAATTTTTATTTAATTGTTACACTATATTTTATAAACTATAGCTCTATTAAAATAAAAATAATTGTCTCTACTTTTAACATATTTAAATATATCTAACTACCATCTGAAGTTTTTCACAACTGTAATATATACTAAAGTTGAGTCATTAAAACCTTAAAGACTATTTTTTAAGTCCTATTAAAATAAAATATATAAATTTATAAAGAAAAGCTAAAGTAGACATACCAAAACCAATATATTTGATTGGCTCAGAAGTAAGGGCTTTAGGGATGAAGGATTCAGAGTGCTTGTAAAAAGCTGCCACCACATCAGGTGACAGTGATAATTGCCTGAATTTAAGAAGATTGCATAAGTCTTCTGTATCCTGAGGGAGGTATTTTTCCACCTTATTCTTAATCTATTTAAACTAAACCTTAATTGGATTTAGAAATGGATAATATGGTGAAAGGAAGAGTAGTCTCATTGAGAAGTTAAAGAAGCAGTTGCTTGAGGTATGGCTTCTTTTGTCAATTGCTGAGAGCTCAAAAACAACCAAATCTACTTTGTGGAGCCCAAAATTATACAACACCACAATTTTGGCTGTGCCACAATAATTGATCCACAAGTATTTCTTGACAGTTCAAAGAAAATCAAGGAACAACCTGCTATTGTGGAAACCCTTGATCATTTGATACAGGTCTAAACCACAGGGACCAAGAAGCGCTACCATAGAATATGTTTGGGACCAGATAGTGACACAAAAGGCTACTTTAACATTTGATTCCTTCTTGATCCATCCATTTCTAGCTCTGAGTGAGGATAAAGATATATATTCATCTATATAAAAGAACAATACATTCCTGTTCTTCTTTAGGGCAAGATAGGCTTCAGTGTAGATGCACTAATCCTCTATAGTTTTTCTCCTGTTCCTATTATACAGAGAACCCCCCAATACTTCCAAAAAAGGCACAAGTTGGATATGGTTTTTTATGAAAGTTCTTTATAAACAGAAAAGCCAACTTTTGTGCTAAAATTGATTAGATAGAGAGAAAATCCAGGTGGCTATCTCTGACTACCCACTTTTTGATTGCATCAATGTACACAGGCTGTAGGAGCTTAGGCTGATGTTTGGCCTTTGGGATTTTGGCAATTTAGCTGGCGTCATAATGTGTGGTGTTTAATCTGTTAGCATATCTGGTTGTGACACCAAATCAGGACACACTATCCCAAACAGCCATTTATCTGTTTAGGCAATTAAAGTGAGCTTTACACTCACTATCTAACAACTGATATCTTCTCTTGGTGGGTACTGTGGCATCCAGGCTATTGGGATCAACACACAGGATGGAGGCTGTGGGGTTCCTATCCACCAGTCCCCAAAGTGTGTCCTGGGTCATAGCCAGGGACTGGCTGGAAGGGGATGTCATTCTCTATTAAGAGAAAATGTATCTCAGAAATATGCATAGGGGTCAAAATGGACTTTTATTCACTCTCAGAAGGAATATCTCCTTAGAAACCTTCTGGTATATGACCCAGGGGGTCAGGGAAACAATATGGGTTTGCCAATACTTGGAGTCCTCCAACAATATCTTGGACTCCTTGTACTTGGTCTTGGACACCTGCACCTTAGTTTTGGACTTCTTCTCCTTAGACTTGGACTCCTGCTCCTTAAACTTGGACTCCTGAGCCTCAGACTTGGATTCTTGCGCCGCGCTTAGGATCCAGCTCCTTATCTCAAACTCCAGCTCCTTAATCTTGGGCTTCTTCTCCTTTATCTTGGGCTTCAGCTCTCTGTATATCTCTAGTGGCCTTGGTATTCCACTTGTATCAGTACAACCAAGCTCCTGCTGGAAAACAAAAGGCTTCCAAAACCCTCTCAGCAGAAACTCAAAAAACCCGGGAAAGACCCCGTAACTTTACAACTAGCCCCCTTCTTATAGTGTCTTTTTCTCAACAGTTCCTCCTCCAGAATGGCTTTCTTCAAAAGCTTAAACCATTGCTGCTCACTTTTTCCTATACTAAATTAAGCTTACATACTTACTTTCTCAAAAGCTTAAAGTATTAATTCACTATTTCCTTGCTTAAACTTTAAGCTTTTGGCTTTCAACCAATCATTTTCATCAGGAAACCTTTCAGAACTCAACCAATAAATGCAGAGCGTAGAAATAGACCATTTCTGCAGTTCCACTGGGATCCAACTAAGAAATGAATTTCCATTGCTCAAACTTCTCAAATCAACAACTCTTTGCGCACCAAAGCATTAATTGGTTCACTATTCCAGCACCAGTCTTCCCTGCATTCAACTTAAAACAATTTAAATAGTAGAATAATATTTAAATTGTTCTTTTTGGACCTCTTCAACGTTTCCCCCATATATTTATGGATATAGTAAAATCCAAGGAAAATGTTCTACCAAAACAACTTTATATCCAGATCTCATAGCAACATACCTTCATCTATCCTAGGAAATTAATAAATAAATCTCTTACCCACACTTTTATCCACATTCCTTCTTGATTTTACTACTAAACCAAGGCAAACCATTCTACATTTTCCCACTTGGCAAATCAATTTGGCAAAATTTTGGCTCATTTCTCCAGACCACCAGTTCTTCACCATCATCTTCTGGTTCTTCAGTCAGCTCCTTTATCATGATCAGCTACTCCTGCATCATGATCCTCTAGTCCTCCAGCTAATCCTGCATCATGATCTTCTGGTCCTTCAGCTTATTCTCACTATGAACCACCTTTGTTCCAACTGCACAATGAACCATCTTGTTTCCAAACTTCAACATGAACCAACAGTCCCTCAACTAGTCTTCACTGTAGATCATACAGTCCTTCTTACTAGTCTTCTCTGTTGATCCCAAACTATGAACCACCTTGGTTCTTTATCTCAGTCCCTGTTACCAGAACCTGTAGACCCAGGCATAAGTCTACATTGAACTGGTGTTTTAATGGGCCCTTGCAAGTGCCAATCCACTTAGGCCATCCAACCATAGATCATCAAATTCTATGCCGTTGTTTTTACTCACCCAGGTGATTAAGTCTGGGCTTTCAGTTGCAAAGTAATTAGCTTTACTTCCCAGAGGCCTGATCACACAAAAATCTGCAGCTGCTTCCTCAAGTAACCACCTACATAACACCTCTGAGCAAATCCATACCCTCCAATGCTCACTTTGGGATCTCCCCAAAGCTCCCATGGGGACATAAACAAGGACACTCTACCATTCTGTTAGGTAGGATGCTTGTTAACAGACCTCTTGTAAGCATATCAGGGTACATAGAGCCCTCAGAGCTCTCCCTCTTCCTGGCAGACTACGCTACCTGCAGTGGTCTAAACCTTACAGCCCTGGTAGTCAAGAGGCCTACAATGCTGGCACACTCTTCTACCCTGGCAGCCTGTGTTACCCGCCAGGGTCTAAAAAACATACAGCCTGTATAGAACACACTACCCACCAGGCTGGACCACTCCCCACCCCCAAGCAGCTAAAGTTCCCTGCTGAGCTATCTCATTCCTCATCCCTAGCAGCCACAGTTCCCTCTGGGTGAGGACCTCTAGCCCACAGCAGCCAATATCTCCTGTTGGGTGAGGACAAAATCTTCCTCTAGTAGTCTTATCACCTACTAGCCAGGCCTTACCTTCCCTAGTAGCCATTATTACCTACTAGGTGACAGTGAACCAACCCTAATCTGCCAGCTCACTAGTGTTTGGGAACTGGCGGGTTGCGGACTGGATGGGCAGGGCCCACCAAAGGATTGGTGCTAACTTAATGAGGTAGGACATTGACTTTCCCAACCACAACCGCAGACCGGCGTCAGGAACAATAGTATCTATTACTCCCGTGAGAGTGATATATATTATTCCAAAAAGCTTGTTGGTATGGTCCAGTGGGAGCTTGGCGGCAAAGGCAGGCATTGGTTTGGGGGTGACAGGTGGTTCCATGTCTATTTGATAGGCAGGATTGAAGTTGTATTTATCTCTGAACAGGTGGGGTTTGATAACGTACCAAGGGCCTTTTTGGTTATATCTGGTTAACTCTGTAGTTCTGGCCAAGGGATCATGGGCTAGTATGTTGTCAGCAGTGTAGTCCTTGTACTCAGGCTTTAAGGGGTACTCTGTGAAATGGATAGGACCCAAAGGAGTACCTGGTGGGCGGTACTTAGCCGGCAGGCTGGCCGGAGGGTAAGATGATCTTTGAGTTAACTGGCAGATGACAAGAATAAAATACAGCAATAATTGGGGAAACCAATATCTCATATTCTTTATTTAAAAATGACAATGGGGATTGGTCTTGGCCTGGCAGGTATTTATAGAACACTGCCAGGCTTCACTTCCTGGTTGGGTTTTCTGGGCTCAGGCAGGTTGGCATTGGGGGTCTTAGATGGCAGTGTGGCGCTCAGTACTGGAAGTTTGCCACTGGCTGCTTTGGGATGAGAAGGCTTTGAATCCTTCTGTTTGTTGATTTGGGTATTGGGTGCCTCTTCAGGTTCACTGCCACCTCCAGAGTTTTGAGAGAGTTTGGAATAACTCTCATTGAGAAACTTGTGCATTTTACCAAGCAAACCGCCAGTGTCAGGCGTTAGCACCTTGCAAAAATTCTTGGCATATTGTACTGGCAGTTTGCTTGCAGAATTCTGCAGTACGGCTAATGGTTTGGGTCCTGGCAGGCTGGCAGGCTGGCAACAACTTTATCAATCAGTAGTGTGTTATTAGGTTCCCAGCCTATAGGTCTGGAAGTCTGAAAAGGTTTTTGTCCAGGGTTTTACTCTGGTTCTGTATTTTGAGATTTAGGAGCATCCAAATTGTGATTTCTGACATCATCCCCTTCTTCCTCCAAAATCCCCCCTTTCAGGGCCTTTTTCCCAAGATATTGCTGGATGGCCTGTTTGGCGTTGGTTAGGTTGCTCAAGGGTTCCCAGGTGCTTTCTTCCAGGGGGTAACCTAACCACTTGACATAGTACTGGGGGGTCTTGTAGTAGACTTGATTTCCGTGGATGTACTCAACTTCATACTCATTTGAGTGGTCCTTCTGGATTGGCGGGGGCTAGACTTGATCTTCTGGTGGAGAAGGGAGTTTCTGTCTTTTTTTTAACAGCAAGGCACAGTGGAATACTTTATTGATCTCTCACGTGGGGGGTAGGTCTAACTTGAAGGCAACTTCTCCAATGAGCTTGGTGATCTTGTGTGGCCTGCGTCTTCTGTGAGCTAATTTTCTGCAAGGCACATGCAGGGGCATGTTCTGGGAGTTCAAATAGACCTTGTCTCCAACTTGGAGGGGTTTACCAGGGGTCTGATTTTGATCAGCAAAGGCCTTTTATATCTGTACTGCTTGTTTCAGGTTTACTAAGCATACAGTTTGGGTGTCATGGATCTCTTCAATCCAGGCACGTCCAGAAAGGTTAGTTTCCTTGTTTCCAATGCTAGGTTCTCATGTGGGGTCAAACCTGTAGTTGGCTTTGAATGGGGAAATTCCAGTAGATGTATGGTCTTTGCTGTTATAGGCGTAATGTGCCATAGATAGCATCTTAGCCCAGTTATCTTGGTTGGTGTTGGTGTAGCATTGTAGGTATTGTTCAAGTATTTGGTTCACTTGTTCAGTCTGGCTGTTGGTCTGTGGGTGGTAGGAGGTCAATACGCAGCGCTTTATCCCTAAGTCCTTCATCACCTGATTCCAGTAGTTGGAGGTGAATTGTGGTCCTCTATCAGTGATGATTTCCACTGGAGTGCCATGTTGAGTTAGTATGCGGGTGTGGAAATATCTAGCTGTCTCTGCAGCAGTGCAGTGGGTGGTGGTAGGGACAAAATAGGACATTTTAGTGAATCTATCTAACATGAATAGGATTACATTGAACAAATTGGAAGGGGGAAGTTCCACAATATAATCCATTGAAAAAGACTACCAAGGTCCCGCTGATATGTCTAGTGGTCTTAGCAAGCCTTCAGGTTTGGATCTACAGGGTTTGGTCCTTCCGCATGTCTCACAACCTTTGATGTAGGCAACCACGTCTTTGTCCAGTTTGGGCCAAGCATAATTCTTTTTGATTCCTTGGATTGTCTTGAGTCTTCCAGGGTGGCCAGCCATCTCTGAGTTGTGATAGCCTATGAGTACTTTGGTCCTTGTTTCACCTTCTGGTACATAGATCTGGTTGTGTAATAGCAGGGTAGTTCATTTCAATGAGAATCCTTTCTTGTAGTGGCAGCTATATGGGTCTGAGGTCAAGTTGGTAATGAGTTCCGCTGAATACTTGTCTAATTTCTGCACCTCAATTATGTCAGGCTTGCAGGCCATGATCTTCATGTACATCAGTTAAATGCCTAGGATGGCAGGGTCAAGGAGTACATGGATGTTGTGGTCCTTGGTCTCAGCTGTGGTGGGAATCATATCTGCTCTTCTGCTCAGTGTGTCAGGTACTATGTTGACTTTCCCGGGTTTATAGTCAATTGTCAGGGTGTAGTCAGCCAGTTCTAGAGCCTATCTGGCCTGTCTCTGGTTCAACTTTCTGGGCTTAAAGAATTAAACCAAGTTCTTGTGGTTAGTTAGAACTTTTACTGGGAATTCAGCGCCACATAGGTACTAGCGCTAATGTTTCAAGGTCTTCATTATTGCAAGCATCTCCTTGTTGTAGATCAGGTAGCTTCCTTTGGCAGGCAGCATCTTCTTGGAGTAATATGCTACAGGATTTAGCATACTATCCCCTCCTTCCTGAAGAAGGACCCCACCCACCGCAAAGTCAGATGTGTCAGTTTCCAGTACAAATGGCTTGGATGGGTCAGGCATTGCCAGGATGGTGCGGAGGTAACACAAGTTTTAGGGCCACAAATGCTGATGTGCACTCGTCAGTTCAGGCAAAGTGACCTTGTCAGAGCAAAAGCGGGTCAGGGGAAGAGTAATTTGAGAAAAAAATTGGATTAAATCCCTGAAATAATTTTCCAGGCCCAAAAAGCTTCTCACATTCTTTCTGCATTTGGGTACCAGCCAAGCTGTTATTGCTTTTACTTTGTCCTGTGCCATAGCAAAACTGCCAGTCTTCACCACATATCCCAGGAATTTGACCTCAGTCTGAAAGAATTCACATTTCTTCAGCTTGGCGTGTAGGTTGGCTTGGGAGAGTTTTTCCATTATCAGGTCCAGGTGTTGGAGGTGCTCTTTGTGAGACTTGCTGTAGATGAGGATGTTGTCCAGATATGCCACACAGAAGCGGTCAAGGTATTCCCCTAGGACGGTGTTGATCATCCTTTGGAAGGTGCTGGGGACATTGCAGAGGCCAAAGGGCATCACCAGGTACTTGTACAGCCCATATTGGGGTTTGAAGGCAGTCTTGTTTTGTCTCCATCCTTGATTTGGATTTGGTTGAACACATCTCAGAGGTCAATTTTTGAGTACACCTGGGCTCCAGTCAGTACATCACAGAGGTCGTCAGCATTGGGGATGAGATAGCAGTTCTTCACTGTAATGTCATTCAGTTTCTGGTAGTTTACACATGGACGCATCCCACCATCTTTCCCCCCCCCCTAAAAACAGCATGAATGACAAGCAGGGGGCCTTTGACACTCCTATGAAACCTTTTTTTGTCATATCCTCCAGGTATGCTTTCAAGGCTACTTGTTTGCGGTGGTTACAGCTGTAGATGAGGCCGTGGTGTGGTTAGGTCCCTGGTAGCAGGTCTATGGCGTGATTGTAGATTGAATGGCTGGGTAGTTTTGTGGCTTCTTCTTCACTAAACTCATGGTCCCACTTCTGTAGGGGAGTAAGTAGTATCCCAACGCTAGGTTCTATCTTTATGGTTAAGAGTTTGTTGGTAGGAGTCTGGCCATGGCTCATGCAAAAAAGGACAGTATCCCAAGATTCAGGTTGGCCCAGTGTGGCAGTTTGTTTGCAATAGTTCAGGATCAGGCCATGTATGTCAGACCAGGAGCTGCCCTGTATAAGGGGGTGGGGTAGTCCTGACAAAAGGATCAGGGACAACAGGTACACATTATGTCTAATTGTCAATGGAAGTTCTTGTTCACACTCATAGCCAGTGTCTAGAGAGCTGTTTCCCATGACTACTTTTAGGCTACGCTCTGAAGCTGTCAAGCCTAGTTTCATTGCCAGACTGGCTTCAATGAAGCTTTCATCAGCTCCTGTATCAATAAAAGCTTTGATCTGGCGCTTGTTTCCCAATAGTTCTATGGTCACTTGGATAAATTTTAAGACTGGGAAGAATTGTTTATTTGTGCCAGTGAGATTGGGGAAGTGTCCTTCTTAGGGCAGGCTCTGGTCAAGTGGCCTTCCTTGTGGCAGTGGAAACAGAGTCCTTTGTGGTAGTGTTTTTGGAGCTCTTCAGGTGTCATTCCTGTTCTGTTGGGGGTCAGTGCTTGGCTTTGGCAGGTCTGGGAGGGGCCAGCATTCTATTGGTTCATGCTAAGGCCCTTTCACAGGGAAATAGATTGTCTAGGCTGAGGGTGGGCATATGATGCTTCAACAGGTCCTTAATTGCTAGGTTGACTCCCTTTCAGAAGATGATGGCCGCCAGTTTGTCTTCCAGTTGGGTGCAAGTCTTTAGTTTGAGGAATTTGTCAATGTATGCTTGGATGGGGCGGGCGCTCTGCCGGATTTCCAACAAGGAGTTCAGGGTGTAGTATCTGGCGCCGCGGTCTTCCCCTGTGGCCATCAATTTGGCTTCAAACTTGGCATAATCTAGGCAGAATTCCACGTCTTTGGCAGTGGCTTTGCCAAACTAATCAAGGGCGTCTCCTGATAGCATGGCAGCTACTCCAAGCACCTTTTCAGTGTCACTGGAATAGGACAGGGCATTTTCAGGAATATTCCTGACAACACTGGCGTTCAGAGGGATGTTTTGTGCACACTTCAGTGCAAAGAACAAGATTAAAAAAGGCAGCAGTTCCCCCTTATTGGGGAAACTGCTGCGGGAAGCTGGGGTTTTGAATCAGGAATTAAAAAAAAATTTAATTTGGACTGGTTTTAACCCGTCCGCCAGCCGCATGCTGGGCCTAGCAGCTCACCCGCGCACGCCTGCCGCCAGCCAGCCCCACCCGCCCACCACTGCCAGCCAGTCCCCCACCCAGCCCGCCAAATGGGGAAATTGCCAAAAAGGGAAACCTGAAAAGGCAATTTCCCTAAACCCAACTGGAGGGGTAACTGCTGCCCAAATTTGGAATCTACCAAATTTGGAGGGGGTTGACAAGCAGCCCAGCATTAAAAATAATGCATCAACTGCAAAAGCTGAATTGAAATGCATTACTGTGCCTGAAGATGCTTCAATTCCATGCCATGCCAAGGATAATAATTAATTGCTTGCAAAAGAACTCCCATTCCACTCCCAAAAGGGAATCCCAGACAACACCAAGTGTTTGGGGTCCCCTGTCTAATGCTTTGTACTATTCATGCCCCACTAAGGATGACAGTATATAATAAATCTCAATCACTTGATGGTAGTTTGTGCTATCATTGAGTGAAATTACCCCTCAATAGTATCACATAAATCAATACCAAAAACTTTTACACTACAGAAAGTTAAGACACTAAGCTTTGTCTGCCCTTTCCCAGGAACTGAAGATGAACCACTTAATTTTCTCTGCTGTTCTCACAGCCTGCCTTGGGATTGGGGGCCAACAACGCTCTCACCAGCATGAGCCTTACAACAAACTGCCTGACAAGTACTTCTACAAGGAGCCAGCGCAGCTCAACTCCTCTGAGGCGTACTCCTGACCCACGCTGGTGTCGCCCCACTCTGCCCAGCATGTAGCAATATATTCCTTTGTCTTCTATGTGCTTACGTACTTTGCCAGTAATTTTGGACGTTTTAATGTACATGCCAAAGTCTTTAGATAAATGATGATGGTCTATCCCATCTTGACGGCACTAACAGGATTCCAAGTCACCAACTTGGTGCCTTACCTAGCTAGAATACTCCCTCATTTTATGGGGCTTTACAGGCATTGGCTTGAAAATGTAGTTGGAGCACTGGCATGGCGTGACAAGCCTATTTGAGAGTGAGTTTTTCCATCTAGAGCATCTTCACTTTGGTGAGAGATTGGTTGACTATCACATTCTAAACCTGAGAGGAGGGTTCTTTGGCAGTTTTGGAGGTGGGATTGGATTTCTTGGGGTTGTTTGGATTCACGTTTGCATTCTTACATGCGGAAGAAATTAGGTTCTTGGTCATCATAGATATGTAATTAGTGATTATCATTAAAAAACATACAAGACGCCTCAAGAATAATTAACATATTGGGGCTCTGTGTACCAGGCTTAAAATAGATTGTCATAATGTCAGAGAACCAACCCTGATCTTCTGGCTTGCTAGTGTTTGGGAACTGGCAGGTTGCAGACTAGTTGGGCAGGGCCCACCAAAGGATTGGTGCTAACTTAATGAGGTAGGACATTGACTTTCCCAACCACAACCACAGACTGGCAGCAGGAACAATAGTATCTATTACTCCTGTGAGAGTGATATATACAATTCCAAAAAGCTTGTTGGTATGGTCCAGTGGGAGCTTGGCGGCAAAGGCAGGCATTGGTTTGGGGGTGACAGGTGGTTCCATGTCTATTTGATAGGCAGGATTGAAGTTGTATTTATCTCTGAACAGGTGGGGTTTGGTAATGTACCAAGGGCCTTCTTGGTTGTATCTGGTTAACTCTGTAGTTCTGACCAAGGGATCCTGGGCTAGTATGTTGTCATCAGTGTAGTCCTTGTACTCAGGCTTTAAGGGGTACTCTGTGAAATGGATAGGACCCAAGGGAGTACCTGGTGGGCGGTACTTAGCCGGCAGGCTGGCCGGAGGGTAAAATGATCTTTGAGTTAACTGGCAGATGACAAGAATAAAATACAGCAATAATTGGGGAAACCAATATCTCATATTCTTTATTTAAAAATGACAATGGGATTGATCTTGGCCTGGCAGGTATTTATAGCACACTGCCAGGCTTCACTTCCTGGTTGGGTTTTCTGGGCTCAGGCAGGTTGGCATTGGGGGTCTTAGATGGCAGTGTGGCGCTCAGCACTGGAAGTTTGCCACTGGCTGCTTTGGGATGAGAAGGCTTTGAATCCTTCTGTTTGTTGATTTGGGTATTGGGTGCCTTTTCAGGTTCAGTGCCTCCTCCAGGGTTTTGGGGAAGTTTAGAATAACTCTCATTGAGAAAATTGTGCATTTTACCAAGAAAAACACCGGTGCCAGGCGTTGGCACATTGGGAAATTCTTGGCATCTTGCACTGGCAGTTTGCTTGCAGAATCTTGTGGGATAGCTAAGGGTTTGGGTCCTGGCGGGCTGGCAACAACTTTATCAATCAGTAGTGTGTTATTAGGTTCCCAGCCTATGGGTCTGGAAGTCTGCAAAGAATTTTGTCCAGGGTTTGACTCTGGTTCCGTATTTTGAGATTTAGGAGCATCCAAATTGTCATTCCTGACACTAGGCCTCTACCTGCAACAAACAACCAAACTTTTACTTGGCCAACATTAGCCCTGCCTGCAAAACACCAAACATGTGGACCGTCACAGGGGCCTTTTTTAGATGATAGGATCACTCTTGTTTGCAGTGGCACTGTCAATTATGAAATACACCATGGGCGCAGATGGCTCTTCAGTGATGGTCAATGATACATAAGAAGTATCAAATACTCTGGGACATGAACAGGCAACTCTGGGATCCAGTTTACAGGGCCATGTTATAACTGGATAAGCAGTGGATGAGTATATAATCTCATTATTTCCAATGACCCTGGTATAGGAGACTTTGGTAGCAGGCTGTAAGTGGTCTTCTGTCTTGGGTTTAAGCTTTTTCCTGGCTTGTGATGCAGGAGTTAGGTGGCTGGCACTGACAACTTGGGAGGCCTGAGAATTTCTATTGACTTCCTCAATTTGTGTTCTAGGTCTATTACTTTAGTTTTTTTGCCACCTGCAATGGTTTGACCCTCAGGATGCCAGACTACTGGTGGATGAGGCAGCAGGATTGGACTTGCCACCCTGAGCTGCTGCACTAAGAGGAGACTGTTCCCAACTAGTGTGTTTATTGAGGCCTTGATGCATTATCCCAAAGGACTCTACCACATGTAGATTATGCTTATCTCAAACATCTTTGTTGCATTTTGAATCTTTGACAATGTAGTAAGACAGAACTAACTCTTATCTAACCTGTAGGCAAAAGATGGCCCAAAGAGACCTACCCTCAGGAAACCTAATCCCTGTTTTACTTGATACTGACAGTCATTATTTTCTTTTTCTCCTAAGAGACCCAAACTTTATCACATCCTTGTTACTGGGGCACTCAGCAGCCAATTTATACACCATTAAGAGCTTTACACACCACCTTTTACACTGTTCTTTGTGCTAGTAAGGTATTAGCCAAACATTTAAATTAGAGGGCCTCACAAAGATGACAGTTCATTACTACCTCCACCTCTAGGTCTATTTTTATACCCTCTGGGGCATCTTTATGGACAAGCTGCCCCGCAGGCTGTTACAGGAGCTGGTTGAAATGGGATATTATGTCCATAAAAATGAAATAAAACACATGTTTTAGATTAAACATGTGTTTATTTAGATTTTTGTTTTTTGGTTTGCTATTTTCTCTTGATTTAGCCTTGAATAGTAACAGTTCCTATATCTGTGATTTGAAGTATAAAATATTTTAACACTTCTTATTTTAGACAATTTTAGTTTATATTTAATTTTTATTTCTAAAAAGGGTTACCAAAATTAAATTTTTCATTTGATTTTAGCCATAGTGCAGCTTCTTAATTTGGTTTTTTATTTTTTAGTTTACCACCTGTCTATTAAATTCATATTTCAGCACCCACAATTAATATTTGGGTTTACTAGTGACATTCATTTATGATTTTAAATTTAGTTCTTATATTTGACAGCCCCATAATTTAAAAAACATAGTGAAATTAATGAAAACCATGGATGGCTTTGAAAAATTCAATTATGATTACAGTGATTCATTTTGTCAACTTGAAATTTGAAACCTTTATATGAGATCCTGTAATTTTAAATGTAAAAAAAGCGCCAAAAAATCAATTTAATTAAAAAAGTTCAAGCCACAAATGCAATTCAAAATGTGGATGTAAGATTTGACAATCACATATTTTTACCATTGTGTTCTTAATTTACAGTACTGTATATTCAGAGCCTGTTAGCTAAATGTGGGATTGTCATATTTTTTCCTGAATTCACCAACTTTCTGGAATTTTATTTATCTTATTATACAAAAAGCAAGTTGTTCATGGATGTAAATTACTTCATTAATTTAGTGAATTATAGGTAACATAATTTAAAATTGTGCTATTTTTTCAAAAGGTTCTGAATCTACAGAATAATATAAATTAAAAAGTTAATTTAAACTGTTGTAACTTTGCTGTTTTAGCAGAGTTACAAGGGGGAAAAGATGTTTGGAAACTAGATAATATTCTTTATTAGGATGTAGAAGTTATATAGTTGTTGTGAATCAGCTAGAGGAAACATGATTGTGAAGATCACTTGGTTGGATGATTGAGGGGGTGACTTGATTCTTTTAGTGAGTCAAGTGCTGAATCAAGTTTTCCACTGGAAAAGGATCCTCATTTGGACATGTTGCCAGATTTAGATATTTGAGTCAACTTTCACATTTGGTTTTGAGTCACTGGGAATTCAGATTGCGGGTCACAACCCTGTTTAGCCGTAACCTTACTGTGGTTGACCATGTTGTTTCAATAAAACAACAATTGTCAAGATTTTTGTGTTCTTGAAGAAGAAGAGTTGTTGTTTTTATTAGAGAAATTATACATGTTGAGATTGGGATATCTGTATGGGGACATATGTGCTTCCAATTGGTGTGTGATTGCAGCAACTGGCATAGTTCTGTTGTTACTGGAGCCAAGTAAAGGGAGAGTCCTGTGGTCTTTGGGACGCAACACCAGCTGAGGTGGTTTGGCAGGATTATGGAAGTATCAATAACACACTCTTATTGTACTTGCCACTACTACTATTTGGTTTATTAGTAATGTTGAGGATTCTTATTTTTGTCTTCCTTCTAAGTGATCTTGAAAGGGCTTTTTATAGCATAAAGTTAGCGGCCAGACTGGCGTCTAGCTGCAGATAACTCTTACTAGTTAGCCTATCATCCCCAAGCTACTAGTTTCACCCCCAGAGTTTGATTCCAAACTTGGATAAGGCTTTGGAATGAGGTAATATCCTAGGCTGCTAATTTCTCCTCTTCAGCCTGGATATCCCTTGACTTAGTTGAGGCCAACTAAGTTGACATCCATAGGGCCAGGTCCCATCTTGTGCTCAGTATAATGTACAAAATTTGCATGGGCGGTCTTCTGTCCCATTTCTCAGTGAAACAGGATGTTGTAATTCTCCGCCTTCATTCTCTAGAACAGGTTTGCATCTATTTCAGGATCTGGAATCATAGACCTATTTAAAGAAGCTTCCGGATTGACCAATGACCTGAGACCTGGAATGTCTCAGGTGTCTTCTGGATTATAAACTACATTAGTCTTGATATAGTTTCTCTGTATTCCAGAATAGATGTCTCACATCTGTCTGTGGCCTGTCTATTGTTAACCCATAGTTTTAGTGATGGGAATATGGATCAGTCAACCCTAATAGATCAGGATTTCCTGACAACAATGCTATCAATAAAAATTATTTTGTTAATAAGCAAAATATATTTATATTTCTTCTTTATATGTTAATTTTGTCTAATTCAGTGAATATTATGCATCCAAATTTTAGCTGTTCTAGAATGGAACTGGATGATTATTTAATAATTCTAATGATTCCTAAAAGAATTGTTGTGAATCCACACTATATCCTTTGAATTTTTTTAAGATTTACATTGATTAAGCCAGTTTCAAATTCACAGTCAATTACAACTTGAATTTTGATTATTGGATTTGAAAATCATGCAATTTTGTATTCATTAATTATTTCAGATTGTTTTTGATTTGATTGAATAAAAAAATCAAATTGTACAGTAGAATAAATCATTTCTAATTAATGTATACTGCATTTTTTGGTGGGCTTTATCTTTAATTAATCAATTTATCTGAAGCAGGAATTCAAAAAAAGAAAATTTAAATAAAAAATAAAAATTAAATGGTTGATTTTATTAAATATTTTATTTTTCACTCAGATGAGTTTCTTTCAAAAGTGATTTAAAATTGGACATAAAATTTGACAATTTTGCTTTTTTCCCACAGTTTCTTAATTTACTATAGCTTAAATTTAATTTGATTCAATTTGATTTTATAATACATAATGAGTTTTATTTAATAATGGGGGTACATAAGAGTAAGTAAATGTGGCAAAGTTATTTGAGGCTTTAAAAATAGGGGTATGAGTTTTAAAGATGCTTATGGTGGGGTGGAGGTGGTTATGAACCTTTAGCTTCTCAGGCCTCTCTAATGTAAAATTATTGTAAATGCAGTGATTAAAAAGAATAGCAAAAAAGATGGAGTGAAATTTTGAGCTTCCTTAGGAAATATGATGCTAGAATGACTATCATGTGTCACTGTAAAACAGGGATTGATTTTCCTGGGGTTGGCCTATTTGAGCCTTCCTTTTGACTTTGGTATAGATCTTTGTAAATTAGACTGCACCACATTTATTAATCCACTAAATGATCTGCTGCTTTCTGGGGTAAGAACATCCTATATACAGTGGGGCTTGCAAAAAAGTACATCAAGTCCTTGACTTATATGAGGACTTGTGCAACTAAGTCTCATATAGAAATTAGAGTTTGGGGTCTAATTCCCACTGTTTTTTCCACCAGTAGTCTGGCACTCTGAGGGCTCTTTGATAAAAATCAAACCAAAAATCTCAAATATGCTTATAATGCAAAAAAGTTAAAATTATTACCAATAAAATAAGTAAAGTTACTTCATTGAGGATTGTGTAAAGTACTCAGGTGTTGAGTTTGTGGTAGATAGAGATGACTAAGATCAAATTTCAGTATTAGAAGTAGATTATTATATAATATTGAAGATCATTGATGATCTTATTCTTGATGATGTTTCAGGAAGTGATCTCCAGCTTATCATTGGAATTCTCAAGCTCCAGGGTGACCAAATTTATTTTATTTGAAATCATATTATAATGATGTTAAGGATTTTGTTTTAGGGGAAGGTTTATAATTTGGGTGTTAATTTTTAAAATATCTGGTAACTACTTCATTTGCAACTGGGCTCATATTTTATATGGTAATAAGAAGTGGCTAGATCATTATTTGGGTGAACCTATGGCTAAAATCAGCTAAAAAATCACTAAATATGATTTTAAAGGTGCTAAAAATACATCTAGCATCAGAAATACTCAACTTTAATATCATGGACAGTATGAGAGGTTTTAGACATCAAGGTTCTTAAAAATAGCCTCATAAAAACTGCCCTTCAGTTGCTATCATGATAAAAAGTGGATTTGCTTTGAAGCTAACCTCATCCAGGTAGAAAATTTCTCATCCTTATCCAAGCTAAATAAATTTGGCATCTCTACAATTTATTTTTATAATTGGGTATTATTAGTCACTTTGAAGCTCTTTGAGGATGGATTCACACTTTTAATTAATAACCCTGTCCATCAAAATATCATAAATTTTGGATTTAAAACAGATGGAGTAAGTAATCTCTAAAGATTTTTTTGCCTCCACAGAGTTTGACAATTCTCATGTGCTACATAACCATCCAAGGCACCCTGGGTATACCAATCAAATATCAAAGTATCTTAATAGCCTTACTTGGTTTGAATGGCTTCCTCTTTCTTGTGGTAGGCCTTAAGTATTTTCTTGGCAGTATTTTTAGACCCCAGTTACCTGTTTAATCTGGCTATGGATAATATTGTTACCCTATATAAGCTAATTTATGGTTGTAGCTAATCTGAGACTTGTTGCTTTACTCTTCTTGGATTTGGATCCATAGTATGCCTGAAAATAGATATTATTTTATTGACTGAGCCCTTTTATCTATGACTTAAATTCTTTGGGGCCTTAATTCTACAATACCTTCAATTGGTCCTCCCTTTAAAAAAATTCCTTCATTAAAAATATTGTTAAAAAATCTGAGGTTCAAAAGGAAGGTTCAAGCCTAATTAATTGGTAGGAAAAATTTGGTTACTCAAGAGCCTTTGGTGAGCTACTTGAGCTGAATAGATGAAGCAGTGATGTATTATGAAGCTGTAAAAATCTCTATCTCTTCAATATGAATCATTGTCTTCTAATCTTACCATCTCTTGTTTCATATAAATTATTTATAGATATGCTTATAATAATCATGTACTTATTTTAGGCTTTGGTAATTTTTTATTGTCATTTAATTATATATGTTGATAATGAGCAATATTTGATTTTCTTTAGTAAATAAAAATTACCATCAATCATTTTTACATTTACCTTTGTCTCTGTTTTATATACCACCAATAAATTTTAGCTGTATTACTGTACGCTTTCTACTGCTGCTCTTACGTTTTACTATGCTGATATGTCAGGAACAGTCCATCATTTACATGTTTGATTAGTTGGCAGAACAGTGATGGTGCTATGAAATGGCAGGTACAGATAAAGCATGAGTTTCAACTTAATAAGGAAGGGGGTTTTATGGCCTGCAGGACTATTTTCCCAGGTGTGGGGTAATAGAGTTGATGAGGCCAGGTATTTTCAGGTAGAATATGCTTAACTATCCGGGAAGCAACAGGAAAAATGAACTACTGGTGGCAACAGCACTTCTCACCTGTGAGCTGGGAAGAGGGGCAAGAGGAGAGTCAGGCCTAAACAACTCTGGTTTTAGCTTGCTCTTATGAACACAAGACAAGTAATGTACAGCTGATTGTTGCATTTCACTCAAGAATATGGACCTTTGTATCTGTCTAAGGGGATATAAGACATTGTGAGTTTAGTTTTTAGGGATTAACTACCACTACTTCTTGTTGAGGTAGTGTAAGAGACTGTAAGTTGGATGGATTCCTCTAGAGCTTGATTTTAGAGATGATGCTTAAGCTATAATATTGCTCCTATAAAATTAGAGATGAATTGGTTGAACTAAATGTTCATGAAAATTTTTATTAAAAAATGATAGTATAAATCAGTTTGGGGGAGCAGGAACTTTATACTCAGAAAATAAAGCTCTAGCTTCCTCCAGCTTTTCTGAGATAAGCCTGTCCAGGGCTTTCTGACCTGGGCAAGATATTAGTGCATTTCTGGTATGTGCAGGCCCAAAACTTCTGAAAAATGTTTGATTGTCTGAAGCTTCCCAATTTTGGGGGGTTGGGTTGGATGGGAACTGGATCCCTCCTCTATTCATAAAGGGCATTAAGGGGCACCTTCTAACTGGGTAGGGGTTTTCTGGACTGGGGAAAGTCAAAAAAATTAATCCCAGTTTCAGGTGTTGTTCCTGGGGCTGGGTCTAATTCTTTTTATCAAATTTGGCCTGTCAGGCTCTTCTGCAGCAGCTATTACGCCTAATGAGTTGAGCCTATTAGGTCAACCCCAATTTTCATTTTTTAGAGTTTTATACTATTTTTAGTGGGTTTTCAAGCTCATGATAAAACTGTGAACTCAGGTTATTTCTTTTATGGGTTTTGGGTTTGAACTGAGTCCCATTGTTCTGGTCAACAGTGGACGGGAGCCTCAAAGACAGGTTAAATCCCCTTCTGCAGTTGACTGTGACTGTGGTGCCTGCTTGCAAATGCCTGGCTGCTCATTCTGGCAGGAAAGGACTTGAATGATACTTTTAAAGGTGTTGTAACTGTATTGTAATAGCAGGGTTACAAGGGGGAAATATTAGAAACAAGATATTATATGTATTGTTATGTGAGAGATTGTATAGTGTATATGAATCCTTTAGGAGGAGCAAGACATCTGCTGATCATTCACCCTGGATGGTTAGGGGGAAGCTTGATCCTGTTAATGACTCAGGCGCTAAATATAGTCTTCTCTGGATTTGGGTTATTAATAGTCCATATTTCCTTGTCTGGTAAATTAAGTTAACTTCTTTTTTTGGCTGTGTGTACTGGGATAATTGATTCAAGAAACAAGGGGTCTATTGTGGGAACCTTTGCCAGGGGTCAACCTCACAGTCTTGAAAGTAGATATTTTATTTCATTTCTTATTTTATATCAGTTATTGATATATATTTCAGGTTTTTGGGGTTTTTTTCTTGGGTCAATCTACCCTTTAAGGTTTTATTTTACTGTTTTTAGTATCTGATAGCCTTGACTTGGCTTCCAGTTATCTAGCCTTTTGGTGAACTTCTTGGGCCAGTCTCCTCCTTATATCTATCTATTATATTTCTTAACATGTACCAGTATATCTTATTGCAACTGAACCAATGATAGTTCAGTATTTGATTGGGGAAGACAAAATTCCAATAGAAATGACAAGAATAAGAATAATATGTATCTCATTGAGGAATATTGTAATTAATATACCATATAGAGACGCCACAAGTCCACAGGGGGTGGCACGGTGGCAGATTTGAGATAAGATTTAGGTTGGGAATAGCTTGCACAGGGGATCATCATGTTGAATTGGCAATGCTCCTAATTAGGAGATAGTGCCCATAATTTGACATCACCATCAGATTGATCCTGTGCTGTTAGACACGTCATGGGGAGGCTCATCAAGTGCCCCCTGTGTATTTTGAGATAAATTAACAGGTGATGATGGAATCTTGGTTTCAAATATTTCTCTAAGGCACTGCTAGATTTTTACCAGCCATTCAATCAACCTGCCCATTTCTGGCCTTGAACCTGGCAATATCCCCTCTCATATCTGGCTACTCCCTTCCTTAAACCTCTCTATCCTACACCAATAGCTTATCTTCTTAAGGCTGCTTTAAAATCTCAAGCTTGTAAAGTTTCTCCCCAAAGCTTTACAAGCTTACATAACCCCGGATATTCCCCTGATCCACCATGCAAGCAAATCTGTGGCCATGGCAAGTATCAAAGTTCCTTATATGTCCCATAATAGTTACATCATAAAGGTGCAACATGCCAACTTATCTATTGGGTGTTATATTCCTAGTAAAAGAGAGGTGATGTAGTAGAGGTTAGAGCTTTTGTTGATGGAAAAGTTACCATAAGGGTTTGGTCACTTGATACTGGGATTGGGGTGGTCACCCCAGCTGTGTGATCATGAAGCCACCAGGCTATCTTTGGGAGGTTCTGGAACAGGTTGAAAAGTAACTCATGGGGATCTGGGCTGCAACTTATTGGCTGGGCCACTGTTTGTGCTGCCCTCTGCTGTATAGGGCATAAATATAGGGGAGCAGCTTGCAGGGATGAGACCAATTATTTTATCTTGTACAGGTCAGGGTATAGAGCTGAAATGGGGTTAAGGATGAGACCTGTGGGATATGATTCTGTGCAGGGCACAGGGGGTAAAGTTGAAGCAGTTGCAGCGCTTGGGGCCTTGCCTTTAAAAACTGGTTATTAAATAATTTATCCACCAATATCTTATCAGTGTGGCCTTAATTAAACCTCAGTTGGCTACAGTTAATTATGGTACAATACTCTTCTATTTAAATTATAAAAAATATAACATCAGTTAAAAACAATGGCTTACATGAGCTTATGTAATTATTATGGATTTTACTGCAAAGACATGTAAGACTGTGCTGGGTCACACCCCCAATCCATGCAGATCTGTTCTGTAGCTTTAGTGCAGGTCATAAATTGTGTCAGTCACAACTGTGGCCAGCCTCTTTAATAGGGCTGCAGTGGATCTGCTCTGATGGCTGCTTTATAATAAAGCTGGCACTGGGAGAAAATCTGGCCCTGATCTTATTGGGACTGGGGGCTTGATTTTGACACTGGTGGGAGATCTGTCTGGATCTTATCATGTACATTGATGGGTTATATTGTATTTGAATTTTTAAATAAGATAGTATAAATTAAAGGCTTGTTTAAAAAAAAGTTTATTTGAAAAATATGATTTTTCTGGGTAACCTCCAGAATTAACTCATATAGAATGGAACATCCTCCATGTTGACAATTTCAAAAATTGTTTTTGCTTTATCTTTTATAATTTCAATTAAAAGCTCAAAATAAAAATCAAACATTGCTTCTATTATCAATGTCATATATTTAATCAAGAAAAAATTCATCTTTAATACTGTAAATTCAGAACCTGAACGTAAAAATGCGGGATTGTCAAATCCTTGGTCCAAATTTTGAATCACTTTTGTGGGATAGCCTTTTTTAATTAAATTGATTTTTTTGAGTATTTATTTGAATTTTTAAAAATGCGGGAACTTGTAGACACTTTGCAAAGTTCAAGTCAAACTGCATATTTTCAATGGACAAAATGAATTAACTGGAATAAGATTTGAAGCGTTCAAATCCATCAACCATTTTCATTAAGTTTACTATGTTTTTTGGAATTGTGGGATTGTCAAATCCAAGAACCAAATTTCAAATCACTTTTGAATGCCACTAGTAAACTCAAATAATAATTGCAGGAACTGGAATCCAAATTTAATGTACAGTAAGTAACTAGGACAAATCAACCCAAATCAAGAAGCTCCACTCTGGATAAAATAAAAAGAAAAATCCAATCTCAACAGCCATGTTTAGACATGAAATTAAGTGAAATGAAAAATTATCTAAACTGGAAATGATGCAATATTCTGCACTTTAAATCACTAATATAGCGACCATAAAACCATATAATGATATATGAGCTACCCTCCTGATGACGCAGAAATTTTTTAAAAGTTTTTGGCCCCCAGCGTAGCCAGGGGCCATAAAACTTCTTTTCAAGGAATAAAGGAGGGGTAAAGATAAACCATTAGTTTACTAACTATGTATTCATGTATTGCTACTAAGGATACTTGATTACAGTAGATTTTAAAAAATGCTAATAATAAAGTAGAATTATATATTACAATCTATCTTATCATGTTGTCTTTCCTTTGGTATGTTGATAATGTGCTTACAATTAATTGGACAGTTTCACCTCCAGTTGCCTTGGCAATAGGAAATCACGCCGCCTCCCCAAGACCAGTTGGTCTCGGGGAGGCGGCGTGATTTCCTATTGCCAAGGCAACTGGAGGTGAAACTGTCCAATTAATTGTAAGCACATTATCAACATACCAAAGGAAAGACAACATGATAAGATAGATTGTAATATATAATTCTACTTTATTATTAGCATTTTTTAAAATCTACTGTAATCAAGCATCTAAATTTTAGTCACCCTAAATTGGAATAGGGTGATTTTTGAGAATGCCTATGATTCCTAAAAGAATCAGCACAAATTCACTCTAGATCCTTTAACATCCTTTTTGAGACACCCATGAATTATATTTATTTCAAATTCACCGCAATTATGATTTGAAACTTGGTTTGGATTTGACAATACTGCAATTTCAGATTTGTTAATTTTTACATGATGTCTATGATTTGATTGCAATACAGGAAATCTCAAATCGTACATTAGAATCCTGCATTTCTGATTCATGTATCCGCATTTGTTTGCTGAGTTTTGTCTTTTGTTAGTTGAGTTATCTACTCAAGAGATTTGAAATTTGCTAATTTAAATAGACCAAAAAAAATCAAAATAAATGGTTGATTTTATTAAATATTTTATTTTTCACTCAGCTGAGTTGCCCGCAAAAGTGATTTGAAATTTGGACCAAGGATTTGACAATCCCGCACTTTTACGTTCAGGTTCTGAATTTATAGTATTGAAAATAAGAAAAATATTTTTGAGAATTTTTGACATGGAGGATGTTCCATTCTGTATGAGTTAATTCTGGAGGTTGCCTTTTTCTGGTTATTTGTTATGGTTGTTACATCTCTTGGTTTTGGCCTGATCTTTCTACTAGATGCTAAGCGGGTGGCACCAAAATCTAGAGGAAGGAAAGCCTTCTCCACCCAGATCCTTTCTGGAAAAATAAGATGCCCAAGTTAAGAGGATCCGCAGTTCCAGGAAGGATATGGTCTGGCCACCTGAATTATGGCAAACCCTAGAACCCAGTCCAGTTTTGTCTGCTGCAACCCTACTCCCAAAGCCACAGAACAAATCAGCATAAATTGTGGTATGACTTGAAGATCACAACCTGATTTGTGATCAACTGTAAAAGTCACAAATCAGATTTAGGCTTTTCCCTGCTTATGTCAAATGTAGCTTTGCAAGTGTGGAATAACGATTTGCGGGAATGATATTCTTTTGTCTCTCGGTAGCCGATGACTGCGAATGGGCATAAATGAATGTAGAATTTTGATGATACAATCGCCAGGCATTTGCGTTGTGAACGATAGATGCCACACCTGGCGAACAACTTAACCCGCTCCAAGCAGCTTAAATCCGGATATCTTGCAGGGAACTTGATAAGTATTTGCGAGGGAGGAAGACTGCTGGAATGGATCCCCTTATCGTTAAACTTCGCGTTCTGATCTCCTACATCCCCTGGCTGCTCCACCTGCTGTACTACCAGGTGGTAGATCCATGCCAGGAGGCAGGCAAGCACGCTGTAGTTGGATATGTCTACGCCATCAAATGCTACAACAGCTTCCCTCTCACATACGATGTTGAGATAATGACTTTGGAGACCCTTGGCAAAGCTTCCTCCATCGATGCCCAGGGACGGGATATCACGGCTGAGTTGGAGATGGTCCGCTCCAAAGACCATCGGACTGAGCATGGATTTCAACGGGACCTGATGAAAAAGTACAACCAATTCCAGGATTCAACTTACAGATACACTTCCACGTGCTTCTCTAGCTTTGAGTTTGTCCAGCCATTTTCTGTAGAGTCAACGAAGGAAGGTCTTAAAATAGTCAAGTATCCTCACCATCCTAGCCTTGTACGTAAATGGCGCGAGATGGGCTTGGACGTTGAAAGCCATGTGGGAAGCACCATTTTAGGAATTGGTGAATTGTCTGCGCTGGAATATATCAAAAGCTATGCTCTAAGCCATGTTGGAACTTCTCAAGATCCTCACGCAAGGCTAGCATTGACGCTTGCCAGAACCAAACGCTCGGCTGGGAAATGGGTTCTGGATGGTGGCGCTTTCCTAACCACTAGAATAGCCCCCATGACCCCCTACTTAGATATGCTCCTTAGAAGAAACAACTCCATCTTCTCTATCAAGGCGCCATACTTGGCTATTTCCCCAACCAACTTCAACTCCCGCGCCTCCTTCCGCCAACAAAACTGCTTGAAGCCCCAACCCCATCAAAGCTTCTATTCCCCCGAAGCCTATTCCCCCGATACCAGCATCTTCAAAATGAACAAAGTCTCGGTATATAAGCTAGGAAGCGGCGGCGTCTTAAAGATTGAACAGCTCAGCAGGGAAGATCCTAAAACTCAAGTCACCAATGTTCTTTCGGGGCTAAAAGCGCTAAAGAATCAAAACACTTCCAGTCTCATCATTGACTTGAGTGACACCACGGGCGATGGCGTATGCACAGTCAAACTTCTTTTGAAGTCACTGTTCAATGTTGATGCCCAGACTCTTTCCCACTTGCGCCATAATGCCATCTTGGAACTTGTAGATGATCCAGCTGTTTACTCGCTCCTGAATGCTAGCAGATATCTTTCCATCGACGGCAAAAAACTCCATCCCTCGCTTCTAAAGGCCACCTATCATTACCGCACACGATCTCGCCGCTTTACTCCCTACACCCAACCATTTGTAGACAGCTGCCCCCACGACATCCCCTTCACACCCAACCTCATGCCAGACAAGGTTGGGATCTTAACAAACAGCATCTGCTTTGGCCCATGCCACCTCCTTGTCACCCATGCTTCTCACATCCCCGGGATCAAATTCTTCAACGCAGGAGGCTTTAAAAACCATGCCGCCACCCTTGCCTCCAACCCCGACTTTGACTGCTTGGACCTTGACAACATCATCTCAAAAATAACAAAGTACAATGGAACATCAAGAAAACTCCTCACCTTCTTCCCACTCCCTGCTAAGCTGAGCATTCCCTCCCGCCAGTTTGTCAAAGAGAAGGGATTCCCCTTGAGATTTGACCAAGTCATGCCTCACCACCAAGTTATCTACCCCACCTCCCAATTACCCACACCTGCCTGGGAAACCATCTTCAACCTATTTCTCTAAGCCTTCTCGTTTCCAAGCACGTTCTTTTACACCCTAATTCCCACAAACGTTTAGCTTTTTATTTATAATAAATATTTATATCACCAGTAAAAACAAATCCAAACAGCTGACAAATGTTTTCCAGATACTGGCTTCACGTTGCAGGATTTTGATTGGCTCTATACCTACCAATCAAAAAGTCCAGTACAAGTGATCAAATCAGCTAATCTGCCCTACCAAAGCTTCACCAATAAATCCAACTACATCAACCTAAGCCATTCAACTGCACGTTGTAAACGGTAAAGCGATTAATAACCTCCAAACAAAAAGGAGATTCAGCGCCAGAACTTCTGGCCATAGACTGGGATTGCGGCCCAAGGTTCTTATAACCAAGGTTATGACCGACCGCTCTGGAGAAGCACCCCTAAGTTTCTAAAGTCGGCTTAAAGCTTATCTCCTCCGACTTGGTAACCCAGATCTTCTGAAAGGTTCCAATAAACCACTCACCACCCCTCCATAAAGCAGCTCCAGCGACTTACCGCTTGGTAGAAAATCATGGGTTGGGAACTAGAGAGTGTGGCAAGAGTGAGCATAAATCATTTTTATCGATCGTTTATTAAATAGGGTAACGGATGATCCCTTCCTTCCCCCATCCCTTTAAGATGTAGCCCTTTATATAGGTTATTAAACATAATCCTAGTGATAAAAGATATATAACTAAAGCAAACGTTCTCTTACTAAAAATGTGCAAAAGTTATTATCGGCATTGCAGCATCTTCAATCACTCCTGCTCACAAAAGATATCCCTGATGGCCATTTCAGAAAACCTAGCAGAAAGTGGCCCAGATCCAAAAATTATACTACCGCCACAGGATCAGATGTTCAACTATTCCAGTTAGCGCCAAACTAACTTAATATCCATATTTTGCCTGATTTGGTGCCAAACTGATTTCCCACTGGCTTGCCCAATTTAGCAATAACCCGATTTCCTAATGATTCTCCCATTTTGGCATCAAACCAATATCCAGTTGACTCATCCATCTATCCATACACTCCTGATCCAAGCCACCCTCCTGATCCCCACCCATTGATTCAACTTATGTCCCTGCCACAATTTATTTCTCTAAAGCCTGACCTATTATATCAATAACAAAGCCTCCTCTCTAATCTACTCTTTGAAACTTCCCCAAAGTTGTCTCCTCACTACTAGGAAAAATCATTATCCCCTGTAGAACCCTCATATTATACCACATGATCTGCATGTTCATAGTGTGGCATGCTTCCTAGCCATAAGGGTTACATTCAAAAAATTCAATGAGATCATCACCTTTTTAAGTTTTACCATCTTTTCTTGTAGATCACACCTATTCAGACTACAGACTCAGCAGTGCCAGTATAAGTAGGTTATATATGCATATACCACACAAGATAATCCCAAATGAGAGCCCTAATAAGATGGTCCTCCCAACTGGCCAGAGAACTTAAAAGAATGAGATATTGACCCTGCTGACTGTACCATCTCAATCAACTTATGTGGCCTGTTGATCAGCTCAACTACCTTACCCCCAGGTACCCATAATAATTAATCACGCCATGAAACTTATAAAGCCTCATCTGTGGGGTCCAACCCCTGCACTAAGTATATATCTGTCTCTCTGCAGGCCCTTGCTGCAAGAGCACCACTTGCTGGATCCAAGACACTAAGACCAAGCTCACATAGACCAGTTACTCCAGCACCCCTGCCTGAGTGAAATCTTTTTGGGGCTGCTGGCTTTGCCGCTAATATGGTAGAAGACTGGCTTGAATCCAGATCAAGATGAAAGCTTGGACCTCCTCAAACCAGCCTTCATCAATAGAGTTCTCCTCCAGGACCTATCACCCATAACTTTCCTGGGACAGAAGAAGCTTAAGGGGCTAGCTCCATGGGGAATCAAATCATGGCGCATGACAGTACATTAGCTCTACAACCTGTTGATATGAACGGAGATGCAATGGATTGAAGGAAAAGGCAGTTTCAGCCCAGAGCAACATCCTTCCTGTTGGGTAGAAATGGGAGCCCAGTTTGCAAAGAGATGGAAGATAACCGGCAAAAATGTCCAGCATACAACAATAGATGTACTGTGGAAGTTTTTAGTCTGAAACATCAACCATTTGATCAACTAATCCAGGGGGAAATCTCTGCCGCACTCCAAAGCTGCTATGCCAGTTATATCTCCTGCAAGCAGAGTGAACCCAGCCACAGAAGCGCAGCTATTGATCCAACAACAGCCCCATTAAACAGAAACAGGAAAAAAGTATGGGGTAGCAAAGCAAAATCTGTTGGTTAAGCTATACAGCTAAAGCAATCTAGCTCTATCCTGTCTGGATTTCATTCTATGCCAAGACAGACGTGTCACAGCAACAGAGCTAAAGAAGTACTTGCAGATTTGGATGCCCCCATGATCAAAAAATAGAGTGAATGGTGGCCAGGAGGCAGAGTTAGGGAGTAGCCCTGAGTTGGGATATCCCAAAGCCACCCATACACAGCAACAAACCTGGGGTCCCCATACTGGGAGGGCAGGTAGGATTGGTCCCATAGTCCTAAAGCTGTCCAGGAAGGCCATCAAAGCCACCTCCACCAGAGCAGCACCGCTACTGAGAGAGTGTTCTTGGTATACAGTCCTGTGTACTGCCAAGATGATATTCCTGCCAGCCTTATAGAGAGTATAAAGCCTATTCTGGGTACCACTTAAGAGCTTTATGTGAGTGATGATGAAGGGCAAGACAACAACCAGGAGCCACAGTACTATTGAGCTGTGACAGGGCAGCAGGTGCTCAAAAAGCTCACTGGGTTTTGCAGCCAGGAGCCTATGCCGTGGATTTGGAAGAGCCTGATGAGGTGTTACCCACCTTCAAAAAGCCCAGGCATGAGGCAATCCCAGAAAGCAAACGTGAAACCCTTGCCAAGCTTGTCACAGACACCTGAGACTACAGGAAGGTCATGGCAGCTTTCTGTGTATTGGGGGGATTGGCACCTAGGCTGTATATCAATTACCTAAACCCAGCTGGATTCCCCTTACCCAGAAGCCCAAGTGAAAGGATACTGCATCCAGGGAGAGGACCCATTGGTCTTAGCTGCCAGATTGGGTTGTTGGGAGAAGGGTAGGGCCTGCCATAAGAGGGGTGTTAACTAGATGAGGAAAGACACTGAGCAGCCTATCAAGGCCCAGGGTCTAGTGGAGGGAACCATGGTATTGAGTAATCCAATCAGGGTAATGTAAGCTATGCCTACATATTAGTTGGCAGGGGTGCTAAATGGGAGCTGAGGGGCAAGCAGTCAGGATTGGGTATGGGTGAGGCTTATAAGTTGATTTGATGGGCTGAAAGGTGGTTTTATCTTTCACAGAATATGGTAGTGGGGTACTTTTACCAAGCTCCTTTGTGGTAAGCTGTTCTTGGGGCTATCAGACTTGCCAGGTAATCAAATTGGAGTATATTATCTAAGGTGAACTCCTTGTAATCTGGTTTGAGGGAATACTCTGATAATTGTACCAGGCTGTATAATGCACCAGGAAGATAATAAAACCTGGGCAGGTTTTCAGGGGCTTCCTCAGTCAGATGAGCCAGAATCTTCTGTTGAAAAAGTAGTGAAGTGAAAAACAACCAAAAACTAAATATGGAATAAAATTATAGAACCAAGGTTCCATTATCTTATTTATTTCATAATGATGATACCATTCTTATCTGTCTTTGGGACCAAAGTAAAATTCTGCTTGCTAAGTTCTGCTTGACTCTGTTCACATTTCAACTGAGTTTTGCTCAGATCTTCCAGGCCAAGAGTTAAAAAGTCATGGTGGATCCCAGGATACACTATTTTCTCTAGTGAAAGACCTTAATCTAATAAGCTGTTGATAGTCCAATAATGACTTCATCATTTCTCACCATGTTCCTGTCATTAATGGTTTATGGTTCATTGGCAGGCATCAGCTGAGTTGTCTCTAGCTTAAAAAGTTGGGAATACGCTTGTGAGATTAGGCTGATTGACCACAAATGATCAGGCTAATCATCGCACGCAGATCTTAAACAGTTACACGCCTTATACTCTGTGTAATTGTTAGTTGTTTATGATATATGTAACAATTATATGCTGTATTATCATATGGTTATCACTTAATCAAGTGTAGTTATTATACGCCATATAATTAGTAGTTTATTATAATTGATATTGTAGTTATATGCTGTGTAATTGCTAGTTTATTATGATAGATGTAACAATTATACACCATATTATCACTGATCATCTCAATGTGCTGTGATTATATGCTTTATATTGCTTGCTTTATTATAATTGATGTAACTATTATACGCCGTATAAACGTAAGCCAATATAGTGAATATCACTGATTACACAGTGTGTAATCACTAAATCATCCATTGTATATCACCTATTCTACCCTACTGGATGTTGTATCAACTCAGCCCCACACAGGCTGATGGGCGTATATGTTCATACCAAACAAGTGATATACAAATGGCTAAGAAATACCAAGTTTGGATCAGCATTACACAGCGTATAATTGGGTTCCTTATTGGTTTGGGTCAGCATTACACTGCAGATAATCCTCTGAGTCACTAATGGATTGAGTCTGCTATTATACAGTGTATAATCCCTAATTCAACTTGTTGCATTAATAAGCAGAAGGTTTTCCAACCAGAAAAGGATCACTGATTAAACCCTGAAAATGGAATACCAGAATTCTACCTTCCAATGTAGGAGGGCTGAACAGGGACAATTTCTAAGCATCAACTAAATACGGCGTAGTTTCCCAGCGCAATAATAGGCGTGTAAGATACAGCCAATTGATAAATGACAGTAGGCTAGCTCAAGAAGAGCGTAGGCTGTATCTGAAGTGCTATGGACGCCTGCTAAGGCCAGTAGCATATCACATGTCAAGGACAGCCAATCAGGATGGGCAAAGCAAGCAAAGATAGACCTATTGCAAAGGTAGCCACTGAGAACTGTCTGAAAGGACAAGAACAAGGGTTGTTACAGTATATATTGATACAGACGCCTGAAAGGATAATAACAAGTTCATAGTTACACCTGGATAGATTGCAGCCGCTGGCTAGATTGTACTCCAGTATCAATAAACGTAATTATCTTCAAATTTCTATTCTATTGTAGTCTGTAGTGCTCTTGCATAGGATTAGGTAGAGTACATTGTCAAGGCTAACATCTATCTGTAGCTTTGAACATACCAGCAATAACATAAGTTGCTCAACATTGGTGCTCACTTGAAATTGAGCCTCTGCCAATGCCACAGGAAACTGCCCCCGCCTGCCAAGGATTGTCCTTGGTCCCGCCTCTGCCAAGCTTTATCAACAAGCATGGGTACAAGATGGAATTGTCAGACAGTGAGTGTGTGCCTATCTTTTCCGTGAGTGACCCTGTGGTTGTTCACCCTCCCGCAACTGTCCCTTTAGTTGTGGCCCCATTCCCCTCTGTTTCTGAGGGTCCTGCCTTGGTCGGTTCATACAATTGCACTCAGATTGTTGAGCTGGCTGAGAACTTACTTTGTGGAGTCTGCCTCCATCCATCTGATTGCCCTGGCCAGAATCTGAGCATATTCTTCCACTACTGGGACCAGGAATCTTGCTGGCAACTTTACTGGCTCTATTGTAACGCTTTGTTCCAAGCTCTCCAGGAACTCCTTGTTAGGGGTTATCACGCCGTAGAGTACCTTGCTGGCTTTGTCCTGCCCTCTGTGAAACAACTCCAACTTGTTGACGCCTGCCAGAACCTTGAACTTTTGTCCCTTGATGATGCCCTCCTCTCCTGTTGCCGCAACTGGGCTGCGCAATGGGCCACAGCTAACACCTCCTTTTTGGAGATGTGTGCCGTGGTCCTGGCTAATCAGTCCATGGGGGAATGCACATGCACTTATTGATGAACTGATTGACATATTGAGCACAGAGTTCAGAGTCATGGCCCATGAAGCAATGAATGCATGTAAAGCCTCTCTAGCATGGCTGCAGGACGTCCACAAGTTCTGTGCCGAGTCAGAAAAATTCAGCATAAGAATGGCAGACAACATAACCACCTTGGATCAAAACGTTATTGCCCTGGGCAAAGAAGTAGAGCAGCTTGGCTCACAACTTCACCAATTTGAAAAGTACGTTCTGGACAACTTCCAGAGACTGGAAGCAAGAGTTGACAACCAAGCAAAGGCGTCCCGCTCATCTACACCAAAGCCGCTACCTTGCCCATACAGTGCAAAGATTTGTACACTTGAGACCAGAATAGCAAGATTGAAGAGTATAATCCAAGGATACAAAGAGGAGTTTGCCAGAGCACATGAGACTATCATGGCTCTACACACGGAACAGCTGACCCTGAGAGACGCCATGTCACTCCTTTCTAAAACAACTGCAACTGTAGAGTCTGGGCTCTGTCAGAAAAGCCGGCAGATGGACAACAACAATGTTCACAATTGCCTGGCTAGGATGGAAGCCCAGATGCAGCTACTGGAAACAAAAGGCTGCAATTGCATCTCAAGCAGCTGTTGGACTTCATCTTCAATGTGTACAGACCACTATGAAGACACTGCCAACACCTCTGAGGAGGAAGGGAAATCACCAAACAGGGGGATTCTCAAGGTTTTCACAACCCTTCCTTCTAGAGAACCTTTCACGCCAAAGGCAACACCTAGGGCTAGGCGTAGCTATACGGCGGATAGACAGTCAACCGCCTCCCCTCGCCAGCCCACCAAGCCTACAGCCTTGAACCTCCCAAAATTTGACAAACAAGGGAACATGCATTCCTTCCTGAGACTCTTCAAGATGGCAATGAGGGGCGCTGTCGTAAATTGCGCTATTAATGCTATTTTGATTTGCCCTTTGAATATTGATAGTTGCAAAGATTTGACTGGTTTTGCCTTCAAGTTCGGAAATTCCTTGCCTTCTGCAAATGGGTCTGGTTCAATATCCACCCATTCTGGATTATTGTACCTGTCTGTGGTTGATCCTGGTATGACCTCATCCCAGCGTGACCCCCTCAGCCACTCTGTCTTCCTATTGAGTGATCCCTGCCTCTTGTCAACTATTTAAAGTAGAATCATTACTCCTAATAAAGACAAGTTTATCCACATTTGTGTTGGCTTTTATAATCTTCAAGCTTTTCCTGTCCTTTCTTCCAAAAGGACTTTTACATCTTGTTTTCCAGGAAATTAAGGTATGTGCCCTTAATTTTGCCCTGAAGGCTAACCCAAGGCTAGCTTTGAACCTCAAATCTTTTGTAATAAAGATTTCCCGCCGTGTCCTCCAGGATGTTGTCCCCTGGAGCCAAACACAACAAAATGGTGCTCACTACAGGGGCTGCAAGCCCCTTGGTTACCCTGTTCCCACGTGCATTCTCTGGTCCCTCTCCCTTTGTTTCCAAAGTACCAGATCAACCTAAAGTTTCTAGTCCCCCTCTAGAAGAAGACATTACCAATGCTCCTGCAAATCCTATGGTATTGGTTCTGTCTCCCGGGCCCTTGTGGGCCCCCCTTCCTGCTTTCTCTCTCAACTATGAGCAAGCCTGTGCTGCCGCCTGCTCCCTTCTTCACTCTGGCACGGTAGCCATGCACTCTATCCCTGGCCTCTGTCCCGGGTACGCCTCCAAAGACCTGTACTCCTTCCTTTTGGACTTTGGTCTCCCCCCAGCGTTGATGGAGTCCATGGATACTATTGGCGTGTTGGTTAACCAGTTCATCCAACCTGCCCTAGTTCACCACCAACTTGCCTTGGGATCCCAGAATCAACTGCTAGATGTGGTAGCCTCCGCTGTCTCAAATAACCACGCTCAAAATATGGCCTACCAAGAATGGTCACACAGTCTCTTTGCTTGTATTTCTGACAACCAGCGCAACTTGTTGGCGTCACAGAAGTATTTAACCACCTCCCTGAATTCCCTTTGTTCCTTGCTCCCTGGATACATAAAGGATCAACTATGCAAATTGGATGAACATCAGGCAGCCTGGCGTGAGCAAATTAAGGCTTTTCTGCTTAACCATTGGCAGGATTTTGAGACTCTGGTTAGTGAACTCAATCAATTCAGGGAGCATGTCAACTCGCAACTCGAATTGATAGGAGCTCATGTCAATACTTGGGGCCGCCACCTGCAGCATCAATATGGTCTAGATAAGGCTGCACTAGGCAACACTCTATACCAAGTGCAAAATTATGTGGATGAACGGGGTGGCCTCTATTGAGGTGACTCCTCCCGCTCCTCCTGTTGGGACCCCTTCTGATTTTGAAACCAAAGTATGGGAGGCCATTGCCGAGCTCAAGGCTACCACTAGACGCCAAGCTTCTGTGCAGCCTCCCCCTCCAGTTGAACCTATGCCTGACCCTTGTATTGCCTCCCTCACTGATCAGGTGGCTACCTTACAAGGTGAAATTGAGTACTTAAGACAGCGCCTCTCTAATTCTGAAGATTTGTCATCTGAATCTGAAGATGAAGAAGAAGGTGAAGCTGTTAATACTCCTGCTCATGACAATCATGGTTGTTGCCCTGGATTAGAAGGTCAACCCCAGGTCCACTGTGTGCGTGCTCTAGATCAACTTGCCAAAGTGACAAATGATGTAGCTGATAGGCAAGACGCGTTGGAAAGAGAGGTCCAAAACCTCTCCCGCTTTACAGAGACTCTAAATGGACAAGTTGCCCCCTTGGTTGCTCAGACCACCTCCCTGGCTACCCGTGTCAATGGGATTGCTGGCACCTTGGCAGTACAACAAATCAAGATTGATGAATTTGGGACTGCTGCCACAACTGCCTGAGACATTAGTGGGCAAAATAGCTCTACCTTGGACACTTTAGAGGAAAGCCTTTGACTTCTCTGGGCTAGACAACCTACTGCTGAATCCAAGTTTGAGGGCAACCCTCACATTAACGTCCTCAATCCTGGTGAAAACAGCCAGTCCTTGTCCTTGTCCATTGACCCAAATTATAAGCCAACCTTCAAGCAGATATTTGATCCCAAGACCTCTACCATTGCTGCTTTTCTGACCATTTACAAAACTGCAATGCGTAGGGCTACTGACAAACTCAAGAAGGAGCACATCCTTACCTGCCTCCATCCCACTTGCCAGGAAGTTGTGGTCCCCAAGCTCCCTTCTATTGTCACCTGGGAGGATATGAAGCGCCTCCTTATTGAAGAGTTTGGAGGAGACCTCAGTTTAGAAGTCAAGAAAGATGCATTTATGCATATTGCTTTCAAACCCAAGGAGACCCTGGCTGAGTTTGCAGATTGTTTCTACATTGAAGGCCAGCAGTTAATTACTAGTTGACAGTTAACTCCCCAGGAAGCCTACACGGCTTGTTCAAATGCTTTGAAGGTGAACCAGCTTCTATGTCTACACTTTAAGGCACACAAGGCTTCACTCACTTCCATGAAGAGTATTAAGACGCTCTTACAAGACATGCATTTGACACATGGAGGTACGGTGGTGCGTGAGAATAAAGCCAATAATGCTGGGACTACCTCTTGTATGCCGCGCATTATGACTCTGGGTACTAGTGGACAGGCTAAGAGACAAGGCTGCCATAACTGTGGCCAGATTGGACACCACTTGCGCACTTGCACTAATCCTCAAGTGGAAGGTTGTGATCCCAAGGAGCAGGCAGGAAAAGAGAGGTCAGCTTAGAAACAGAGACGCTCTCTGCTGACTAATCTCCCCTGTCTCCCCCTGATCCTCTGTCTGATGAGGAAGCTCCCTCTTCCTCTGGCCCAACTATCCTTCATCTGTTTCACAACCTCTCCAGTGATTCAGAGCCTGAAAATTCTGATAGTGAAGACTCTGATAGTTATGGCTACTCTGTCCTGGCTGTTCCGGAAACTATCCCTGTACCCTACAAGCTTTGCTCTGGGAAGACTACCACCACTTCCTGGGTACCTCCAAGTGAAGCTAAGTCCATGGTGGCTTGCCCTTACCTAGCTCAAGCCCATTAACCTCCTGTCTTGGTTGACTCCTCTGAGGAAGCAGCCAAGTTAGCCAAAGCTCTTTTCCACAACGTAACCGTATCTCTTCCACTACAGACTGTGTATAAGGAAATCCCTGCGTTACGGTGTATGCTGGCCAAATGGGAAAAGGAGCTAGAGGCTGCGCAAGATGTGTTGGCAGTCTTGCCTCCCTTTGGGAAAGATACAACCCGCGTGGAAGTATCAATCCAAAAGGTCAAAATCAAGGCCATCTTGGACACGGGTTCCCCTGTCAACGTGGTATCTTCCAAGCTAATGAAGAAACTTAAGTTGGCCCCTGACCTCAACTACACGCAGTTGTATGGCACAGCTGGCATGGCCCAAACTTGAGCCATTGGTGCCTACTCTGCTCTACCCATGAGGTTTGGGAAACTCCTTATTGCTTCCCCTGCTGTGGTCCTAGAGAACAAAAGCTATGACCTCTTGGTTGGTACTCAGTTCCTCCGCAAATATAACGGAATTGTAAACTTACAAGATGGATACCTTTTGCTCTTGGGATATGAAGTTCCTTTGATTTTTGAGGAACCTCCGCGCCTTCCAGGAAAACGTCTTAAAACTTGCGTGCTTGAGTACCCTACGGGTATCTTCTCACTCAAGTATAGGACTCACTCCTCCAACATGTGTACCCCTCCTCCTTCCTGCCCTGTGGAAGAAGGGGTACCCCTGCTAGCGCCAGCCGCTATCACCATCCCCCCAGGCTCTCAAGTGGTGATTGATTCCCAGATTTTCTTATGAGCTACCTGAAAAGTCCTTCTTGGAGCTTTACTCACCTGAATCTTTAAGTTGTACCAAGCCTTGCCTGTGTCCTGGGATTTTAGACCAAACCCACAAAGAGCCTGTACAATTACTGCTTGCTAACCTGACGGCCCTGCCCATGCAAGTAACCAGAGGCCAGGTAGTGGGTCATGGTTGTGTACTTGGAGCAGAACAAGTATCTTCCCTCTACCCCTTTGGAACTTTCAGTGATTTCAACCTACCTGAAGATGATCCACAAGTTCTCTCCTTGTTCACTGCTGCTGATTTCCCCCAACTGTCTCCTGTTCAACAAAAAGACGTGTTGGACCTGCTCAATTAGTTCAGTGACATCTTTGCCTCTGGACCTACAGACTATGGCCTAGCTAAGGGAGTCATCCATCAGATTGATACTGGGGATGTGCCCCCTTTTTGTGCTAAACCATACCGCCTTAGTAGAGTGGAAGATGCTCAAGTGTCTAAAGAACTCAAGCAACTTCTGGACGCTGGGTTACTGGCTCCTTCCCAAAGTCCTTGGGCTTCCCCGTTACTGATCCTCAAGAAGAAGGATGGAGGACACCACATTGTAATGGACTATTGCCGTCTGAACTCTCTCACTAAGAAAGATTCATACCCCTTGCCCAGAATTGACAATGCTATCAGACAACTGGGTGGTTCCAAGTTTTTCTCTGCCATGGATCTAGCTTTGGGGTATTGGCAGGTTGACTTATTTCCTGAAGATCAAGAAAAGGCTGCGCTTATTACTTTGGAGGGCCTCTTTGAACCCACTTGTATGCCCCAGGGGTTATGCAATGCCCCTGCCACATTTCAACAGGCTATGTACTCCATCTTACAAGACCTAAAACTCTCTTGTATCCTTGTGTATCTTGATGATATCACCGTATTCAGCGCTATCTTTACTGACCACTTGGAGCACCTCAAGGCTGTTTTCATCAAGATCCGTGAGGCTGGCCTGAAACTCAAACCCTCCAAGTGCTCCTTCTTCAAAGAATGTCTTGAGTTCCTAGGACATGAGGTCACTCAAACTGGAATCTGCCCCATGAATAACAAGGTGGAAGCCATTGACAAGATGCTACCTCCCACAAATCTTTGAGAGGTACAAGTGTTCCTTGGTATGATGGGCTACTACCAACAATTCATCCCTGAATTTGCTGAACTGAGTGAACCCCTTGTCCAATTGCTTTGCAACGTCCCCTTTGAATGGACTGACAGCCAACAACAAGCATTTGAAGCACTGAAGGCCAAGCTCAAGGAGGCTCCTATCTTAGTCTATCCTTATTATGATAAAGAGTTAATCTTGTATACTAATGCTAGTGGAGTAGCTGTGGGTGCTATCCTTGCCCAACTCAACAATGAAGGTGTAGATCAATCTGTAGCCTACTCATCAAGGGTCTTTAATAAGTACAAAAAGAACTACAGTGTTACTGAGAAGGAATATTTGGCTATGCTACATGCAGTGAAGCAGTTTTGGCATTACATCTATGGAACCCATTTCACAGTAGTCACTGATCACTCCTCCCTCAAATGGTTACAAAAGCTAAAGGAACTTGAAGGTTGGCTAGCATGTTGGGCTCTACGTCTGCAAGGGTATGATTTCACTGTTGCACACTGTCCTGGGGCCCAACATCAGAATGCTGATGGCCTGCCAAGGATGCCAATCTTAGCTATCCATCCCGCTAATGCTGATTGACTATACAAGCTAATAGGATATCCTGACTCTTGGACCACTGAGCCCAAAGACATCTGCTTGGCTCTACAGACCCTATCCAAGGACACTATAATTTGTGATAGACAACTCTTCAAAAATGTTAACAATGCCTACCTACCCTATGTTTGCCCTAGTATGAGGATAGCTATCATCCTTCAAGCTCACATTGACACTGGCCACGGAGGTATAGCCAAGACTCATGACTGGCTGTGCAAAAACTTCTACTTGTAAAACATGCAACTCTTGATCCCTGATGTCCTTGCCTCCTGCCATTCCTGTCAACTCCAACGTCCTCATCCCTCCCAACACCAGTTCCAACTCATCCCTCCAAAGCATGCCTTCCATACAGTGAGTATTGATGCTGTTGGGCCCTTCCCCTAGTCTAGGTTGGGATGTCAGTTTATTTTGGTTGCTATAGATAACTTTAGCAAATGGGTTGAAGCCAGGGCAACAAAAGATATAACGGCTAGGACCACGGCTACCTTCTTGCTGCAAGTCATTTTCTATCAACATGGCTGCCCTCAAGTCCTGCTCTCAGACAATGGCACCCATTTTAATGCTTGCCTCATCACCTCTATTGTTGAAGCTATGGGGACTCACCATTTGTTCTCTGTGCCATATAATCCCTCCACCAACAGGGCTATGGAACAAGAAAACTCCACCCTTGTGTCCATCATGAGAAAGCTCACACTCTCTGATGCTGCCAATTGGGACATGGTCCTACCTGCTGCCCTATTTGCCTACTGCCTTAGTAGACACCAGGTGACTGACCAATCCCCTTTTGCCATGCTTTATGGACAAGAGGCCACTACCCCCTCAATCTTGGGACCTCCTCTGATCAAGTATGATACATCTGCAAATCCTGAGACCCATGTAAAAGACCTAACTAACCGTATCATTGACATCCAGGCAACCACCTACTCCACTGCTTATAAGGTTAAGGCTTTGGAGCTCTCTCCATCCAATGCTGCTAGAGCCCCCCTCCCTGAATACCAAGTAGGAGATCTAGTTCTCTACTACCAAAATTGTACCGTAGTAGAGCCCACAAGCTGGATTCCCTCTGGGTTGGGCCCTGTGAGGTTACCTTCAATAAAGGTGTCAAATACACTGTGAAGCTACTATTGTCTGACCATCCCTTTGCCTGTGTTCACTCCAAATTCCTTTGCAAGTATCAACTCCCTCTGTCCAATATTGAGGGGGGAGGTGTCGTAAATTGCGCTATTAATGCTATTTTGATTTGCCCTTCAAATATTGAAGGTTGCAAAGATTTAACTGGTTTTGCCTTTGAGTTCGGAAATTCTTTGCCTTCTGCAAATGGGTCTGGTTCAATTTCCACCCATTCTGGATTATTGTACCTGTCTGTGATTGATCCTGGTATGACCTCATCCCAGTGTGACCCCCTCAGCCACTCTGTCTTCCTATTGAGTGATCCCTGCCTCTTGTCAACTATTTAAAGTAGAATCATTACTCCTAATAAAAACAAGTTTATCCACATTGGCGTTGGCTTTTATAATCTTCAAGCTTTTCCTGTCCTTTCTGCCAAAAGGACTTTTACATCTTGTTTTCCAGGAAATTAAGCTATGTGCCCTTAATTTTGCCCTGAAGGCTAACCCGAGGCTAGCTTTGAACCTCAAATCTTTTGTAATAAAAATTTCCTGCTGTGTTCTCCAGGATGTTGTCCCCTGGAGCCAAACACAACAGGCGCCAGCAACCACCAAAAGGCAACCACACTCATCACCATGTTAGACACAATCAGCGTCAATCTAGTAATGCCACGCCTACCCGCAACTGATTGGATGTATCAAGAGGCTAGACAGGCAGTGCTGGAGGAGTTTGGTGGTGAGTATATCCTCTTCACCAGGAAGTCTGAGTTTGGCGCAATAAAGTTTGCTCCAGGCAAAACTCTGCAGGAATTTGCGGAAAAATTCTATCATGATGTGCTGGTGCTCCTCAGCTCTTGTAAAGTCTCCACCTTTGATATCCGCGCTGCAATGAAGCAGGCCACCCATCCATACAAAGAGCTCCACAAAGCAATGGCCCCTGCCTACGCCAAAGGCAAAGACATGTTGGAAATTGTGGACTGCCTCCAAATTCATGCCAAGACGTTTGGTCCTCCTAACTGCCCTGAGTCCAAGCAGTCTAAGCCAGCCTACAAGAAACCACGCTTTCAGAAAGAGGATTCTGCTAAGCCCTCCGCACATCCTCCTGACGTGAAGGGCCCTTACTTCATCACCTGTAACACAGCAGGACACTGGAAATCAAAGTGCCCAACCAACTCCAAGAAGGTGCATGTGATACAACCCCATTCCGCTAGCTTAACCAAGGGAAAAGCCAAGGTGGAGTAGAAGAGGGAAATTCTACCTCCGCTAAATCCCTCAACATTCCCATCAAACCTGGCCCCAAAGACCACTGTCCTGATGAGCTACATGAAGACGCAATTCATATGGTTGTAGCCAACAACCTGTATGCAGTGACTACCCAATCCCAAAGCAAAGTCAAGCAATATGAGGCTGCCCTGGCTGAAGTCTTGAAGCCATATGCAGCCTAGCTACAGGATGCCAGGGAAAATTGTCGCTTACCATGCTCCAATGACACCCCAAACCTAAAGTCAATCCAAGTAGCTTTTCCCCTGGAGGAGCTTAAGTCTGCATACCCCAATGTCTGCAAGAGTTTGCTCCAAACCTTGGAAAGTGATGAGGAGAATGGGATACACACATTAAAAAGCCTCAATGACTCTTATATTGATTGTACCTACATTGACATATTGGTTAACAAACATTGCATTCAAGCCATAGTGGATAGTGGTGCTCTGTTTAACATCATCTCTACTAAGATGGTGAAGAAATTGGGTATAGCCCCAGATGTTGACTACAGATCACCCTTTGGTACAGCTGGCAAGGAACCCACGTACTCTGTGGGAGCATACAGCGCACTACCTATGCAATTTGGCTCCATTGCAGTATCCGCTCCAGCAGTTGTACTGCCAAACAACACCTATGATTTCCTCATAGGCACCTCCTTCCTGGTAAAATATGGAGCCATGACACACTGGGGTCTTTCCACCTTTGAAATCCTTGGGCAGACCCTACCCTTGTTCTTCAGTAAGGAAGGTCAAGACACCGCGCCCAAACCCTGAAAATTCATCAACCTGGCCTATGCCAACAGAATTGTCCCTGTAGAATACAAACTTGTTGGGAAACATAGGCGTAACCCTCCTACACAGATTCTGGAACACAAGGGTGTTCTTCTGAGGACCAGGTCCGCTTTTTCCCTGGAGCCTGGACACCAGAAGATTGCAGAGACTGGGTTATCTGTGGTTGTCCCTGAAGGGCTATATGCAGAGGTCATCAAACCCTGGGGCTGTTCTTGCTTCAAACCGTGCATTGCACCAGGCATTGTTACCCCTGGCCAACAGGAGATACATGTCCTCTTGACCAACCTCACAAAGAAGACGCTTTCTATCAAGAAAGACCAAGTAGTAGGCTTCTTACACTTCTATCCCGCGGAGGAACTATCTGAGGTTAAGGGATTTGGTACATTTGAGGAAATGGGTATACCGGACAAACCTGGACCAGCAGTCCACCTGACTACCCCCTAGCTGACCTTTCCTCCCTTGGCCCTGAGGAGCAAGCTCAGGCATCTTTGCTGTTTGAGAAGTACTGCGCAATCTTTGCAGAAAGCAATCACAATCTGGGTTGTGCTGAAGGAGTAACCCACCACATTGATACAGGAACCACCCCTCCAATCTGCATGCGCCCTATACAACAATCCAAAGCAAACAAAGAAGTTGTCTCAGAAGAGGTCAGCAAACTGCTGAAACGGGGCATGCTGATCCCGTCCAAAAGTCCTTGGGCATCTCCTATTCTGATTGTCAAGAAGAAAGATGGCTCCAACTGAGTTGTCATCAATTATTGACGCCTCAACAAGGTCACCAAGAAGGACTTTTATCCCTTACCTCGCATAGATGACGCATTGGACCGCCTCAGGGGTGCCAAGTACTTCTCTGCCATGGACCTCATATTGGGCTATTGGCAGATCAAACTACCTCCCAAAGAACAAGAAAAATGCGCCATCATAACCTGACAGGGATTATTTCAACCAATGAGGATGCTGAAAGGGCTGTGCAATGGCCCTGCAACCTCCCAGAAAGCAATGGACACCATCCTAGGTGACCTTAAACTCTCCTGTGTCCTAGTGTACTTGGACAACATCACTGTTTTCTCTAGGACTTTCACAGAACATCTAGCTCATTTGGAAGAGGTCTTCAAGAGGCTAGCTGCTGCCAATCTTAAGATAAAGCCGCGCAAATGCCAGTTCTTCAAAGATCAGCTGGAATACCAGGGCTTTGTTATAGACAGTCAAGGTCTAAGCCTTAGCCCGCAAAAACCAAAGCCATATCTAAGATGAAGCGCCCTGAGTCAAAGCGTGACATACAGGTATTCTTGGGTATGGTTGGTTATTATCAACAGTTCATCCCCCGCTTTGCAGCCATTGGAGAACCTCTCTTCCACCTGCTGAAATTGGGAGTTGACTTTGTATAGAGTAAAGAATGCCAAGGAGCCTTTGACAAGCTACGCTTGGCCTTTTCAAGCAACCCTGTTCTGATGTACCCAGACTTTGACAGACCGTTTGTGATCTATACCAATGCCTCGCTTACCGCAGTTGGGGCTGTACTATCCCAACTTGACAACAAGGGACTTTAACACCCTGTAGCCTATGCCAGTAGGACACTAAACGTCCACAAACGCAACTATATGGTGACAGAGTGTGAATGCCTGTCAATCATCTACGCATGCAAACAATTTTGGGTCTACATCCATGGTGTACGGTTCACAGTGGTCACAGACCACGTGTCCCTAGCTTGGCTCCAGAGCCTCAAGGAACCAGAAGGCCAACTTGCTCAATGGGCATTGAAACTACAGGCCTAGGACTACAAGATCCTTCACTGCCCGGGCAGCAAACACCAGAACGCGGACTGCCTTTCTTGATTACCCACTGTGGCCCTAGTGAGCCCATTAGCAGATCAGCTGTATCAGAAAATAATGACTGGGAAGTTTAGCAACAAGCCCAAGAAAGTACAGCACATCCTACAGGACCTTTGGAAGGATACAGTACTATACAATGGTGTGTTGTACAAGCTAGTGGATGATAAGGAATGCATGTTCCCTCCTCCCTCCAAAAGGACTAGCATTTTTACGGCCGCTCATAAGGCAACAGGCCACAGTGCCTTTTGGAAGACCAAGGAGATCCTGTCTTGCACCTACTTCTGGGAGGCAATTAATTTCAACATTCAGGAGACAATTGACTGCTGTATTGAATGCCAAGGGAATAAGCCACTACAAAAAAGCACAACTTACCAAATGGTACAACCCCATTTTGCCTGGCATACTGTGTCAATGGACATAGTGGGACCACTCCCATGTAGAAGCCCTGGCTTTTGTTATGTGATAGTGGCTATAGATCACCTAACTAAGTGGGTGGAAGCCTGGCCTCTAAGGAAAGTAGATGCCCCTTCCACTGCAAAATTTGTCTTGGATGCCATTATACTTTGCCATGGCTGCCCCCAGTTCCTACTCCCAGATAACAGGACCAACTTTACGGCCTCAGTGATATCAAGAGTAAACAACCTCATGGGAGTCTGCAGAGTATTATCCACTCCATACCACCCTGAAACCAATGGGATGGTGGAACGTGTCAATGATACCCTAACCCAGATCCTCTGTAAACTAGCTTCATTGTGTACATCCTCTTGGGAAACATACTTAGGAGCAGCAGTGTTTGCGTACAACATTTTGTTGCATTCCACCACTGGTGTGTCCTTGTTTCAACTGATGTATGGTTGACATCCTGCCATTCCGCCTGTCCTATACTTGACCACTAGCAACCCTGGGCAACTTTCCTACAATCAGTACCTAGGACAACTGGCCAACACCCTCATCAAATTGCAGGCATCTGCTTTTAGCAACATGGCTATCAAGACCCAAGCCAGATTTAAAAGGGACTCCGCCAATAGGGCCCCATTGCCCTCTTTTGAGGTAAGGGAGGGGGTTGCATACTGCAACACCAGAGGAGCAGGAAGATCCCAAAAACTAGACAAACTATGGGTAGGTCCTTTTGAGATCATAGAGAATACCTCACCTGACGCCTACACCATCAAGGATAAGGATAGTGGACACATATTCAACCGCGTACATGCAAAGTTCCTTTGCCCGTTCCGCACCCCAAAGGAAGGGCCTAATTAAACATTATCTGAACTTGCCATAAAAAATAACATAAGTGATATAGGCACATCATATGATCCATGATAGGGAGAATACAAAGAGACATAAAAATATAAAGAGATATAAAATATAAAAATAAAATATAAAAAGCGCACTATATAGAAAGAGGACTTAGTCCTATGAATGTTTATTGGTGAGCATCTTCCTCAGGCTCCTCAGGGACATAGTGGGTGGTGGCCTCCACATAGTCACCAAAAGCGTGGGTGGCCACCACCTGGTAGAGAACAACAAATTTTTATAGCCACATATGCTGCGCTTCAGGGGACAGTCATTCCCAGTGCATAACAGGTGCACTCAAGGCCAGCTCCCCCTCTGCAAGGCAACCCAGCCCACACTCAATTGGGAAGCACGCTCCTCTGTCATAGACGCCAGGAACTTCTGGTACTCCTCCTTTGAACTGAGGCAAGAGGATGTTGTTGAGAAGGCCATAACGCCTGACTCTCTTCTTACCCCCCTATTTATGGTCAAGAGGGGGGAGATATGAGATTAGGCTGATTGATCACAAATGATCAGGCTAATCATTGCACGCAGATCTTAAACAGTTATACACCTTATACGCCGTGTAATTGTTAGTTGTTTATGATAGATGTAACAATTATACGCTGTATTATCATATGGTTATCACTTAATCAAGTGTAGTTATTATACGCCATATAATTAGTAGTTTATTATAATTGATATTGTAGTTATATGCTGTGTAATTGCTAGTTTATTATGATAAATGTAACAATTATACGCCATATTATCACTGATCATCTCAATGTGCTGTGATTATACGCTGTATATTGCTTGCTTTATTATAATTGATGTAACTATTATACGCCGTATAAACGTAAGCCAATATAGTGAATATCACTGATTACACAGTGTGTAATCACTAAATCATCCATTGTATATCACCTATTCTACCCTACTGGATGTTGTATCAACTCAGCCCCACACAGGCTGATGGGCGTATATGTTCATACCAAACAAGTGATATACAAATGGCTAAGAAATACCAAGTTTGGATCAGCATTACACAGCGTATAATTGGGTTCCTTATTGGTTTGGGTCAGCATTACACTGCAGATAATCCTCTGGGTCACTAATGGATTGAGTCTGCTATTATACAGTGTATAATCCCTAATTCAACTTGTTGCATTAATAAGCAGAAGGTTTGCCAACCAGAAAAGGATCACTGATTAAGCCCTGAAAATGAAATACCAGAATTCTACCTTCCAATGTAGGAGGGCTGAACAGGGACAATTTCTAAGCATCAACTAAATATGGCGTAGTTTCCCAGCGCAATAATAGGCGTGTAAGATACAGCCAATTGATAAATGGCAGTAGGCTAGCTCAAGAAGAGCGTAGACTGTAGCTGAAGTGCCATGGACGCCTTCTAAGGCCAGTAGCATATCACATGCCAAGGACAGCCAATCAGGATGGGCGTAGCCAGCAAAGATAGACCTATTGCAAAGGTAGCCACTGAGAACTGTCTGAAAGGACAAGAAAAAGGGTTGTTGCAGTATATATTAATACAGACACCTGAAAGGATAATAACAAGTTCATAGTTACACCTGGATAGATTCAGCTGCTTGCTAGATTGTACTCTAGTATCAATAAACGTAATTATCTTCAAAGTTCTATTCTATTGTAGTATGTAGTGCTCTTGCATAGGATTAGGTAGAGTACATTGGCAAGGCTAACATCTATCTGTAGCTTTGAACATACCAGCAATAACACAAGTTACTCAAAAATTTTGGAGTGGCTTCCTGATCATTAGTTTACTGTAAAAAACACAGCTGTGCAGGCCTGAGTTTAGCCCAATCATTATCATTGGCTTTGAAATTTGACCCTTAGACTGAACAACAATTCCCTTTTTTGATAGCCCGTCAGCTATGACAGAAGTGACAGTATGTTGGTCAATTGCCTCCAGAAGTCTAGATTGATCCAGATTAATCACTGTCATATGGTGTTTATTTACAAGTGGTGATACATCATTAAAGTCCATCTGCAAATTTTCATTATTAATCAGTTTTAAACTTTAACTGTCCCTGCTTGCTCATTGGCTAGCCACAAAAAATGGGGGTGGCTTGAGCACCTGCAGGTTCTATGAAATCATTAGGTGAGGGGTCTGGGTCCCCTTTGTTGACTGAATTTTATCCTTTCTTTTGAGGGAAATGGCATTTATGCCACTGGGTGTGAACTAAACATCCTTAAAGGGAACCCATCTGGGCAATAAACCAGTTTATTGCCCAAAGCTGCCATCTTGGGCTGGTAAATATAAAAATTGTGATCAAATCTATTTCAGCATTTAGGCCTTAATTCCATTTTACTATTTTATGGTCAGAGGATCAAGTCTTTCCTGGAAAAAGCTTGGGTATCCTTATACAATTGAAATAGCCTAATGAGCCTTGAGGTCCGTCATAAATACTCTAAGGCTTACACTGCGCCAAAGGGAAAGGGCACAGTGAAATCCTAACATATTGACAGATTGTTGTTTATGCCATCCATGTGCAATACATACAGGTATGTTCTTAAGAGTTCCAGGGATGTTTTTCCCAGAAATATGTTGGTTTTTGTTTGGCCTACTCAATTGTAGCCCTTTTGATCCCCTTGGCATTGAATCAAACCAGATGGTCAAGGGTTCTCACAAAAGCAGGGCCTTTATTGTGTTTATCTGAGTAGTTTGGGAGAACCTTAGGCTCACTAGCTTAGGGATCACCAACATCATTGTGTTGGATAATATTGGGCTTTGCAAGTTGGCTCATATTTTCAATGAATTCCCAATGATTGAGATAGGTGCAGAAATTGGTCAGAGGCAATTTGCCATAGTGCCTATGCACCTATTATTTCTTCTCATCTATTTTTCATTTATGGATCTTATTGAGGAGATCTTTGGGTGGCTTGAGCAAGCTATCAAGATAGGCATCCCTAATGATCCTAAGGCTTTGTTAGATCTGCTTCAGGTTGGGGTACATACCATTCCAGCAGAGACTGTGGTTAAGTTCTATGAAGACTCTGATTTGTTTATCCCTACCTGACTTACAAATTGACTAATAAATTAAAATCATGTCTCATAATTCTTAATATTTTATCTTTATCTTTACTATTTAAATAGGGAACTTATAGGGACACACTTTTTATAATACTGCCAATTGACCATCAGGTATATAGAAATTAACAAAGCAAAAAAAAAATTAAAAGTGAAACTTTAAATATTTACTTATTAGGTTTTAGATACTTGTTGAAAGTAGAGTATATTTTTAACAAAGAATATATATAATTATTATGATATTTGAATAATATAGTATGAGATTTATTGGGGGTTTGACAGTAAAACTCTAGGACTTGTTTTTGAATTAGATTGTATATTTCTATGGCTAGGTCACATATTGACATGGCTCCCTGTTTAGATAGCCTGCAACATCTTAAATAAAGCAAAACTGTGATACAATTAGATAGTAGGATTCTTTAAGAGGGAGAAGACATCACATAGATGGCTGCAAGAGTAACTGCATCTTGGATAAAATGTTCAATTGAGATGTAACCAGGTGCAATATTTTTGTCCTGATAGTGCCAAATTTTGTCCAGTTTAATTGTAATTTCAAGTGTGCTGCAAGCCTCTTCTTTAATCCCCATTATAATAACAATGCATAGTTAAACAATTAAGTGAAGTCTCTGCCCTGAAAACAGGGCCAAGAACTCATAAAATTTATTATATATGATACTTATTTTATTTCTTAGAGAGGTTATTGCAAAAGTTTTTTATGATCAGTGGTATGTCAGACTTGTTGGAGCACCAGGAGGCCCCAAAGTCTCCAAGGACACCTAGGACGTGGGACAGGACGGTGGAGGAACTATTAGTAAGATTGGGTACTTTTTCTTTAAAAGTTTCTAGGATGTATGATATTGTGTACTTAAACAGGTACCAAACCCTGGTTTTTATCTTGCTGTCTCTCCATTTCTGTTTTGTTTTTATATGACATGGTATTAATATAGTCCCAGACAAAGAGGATGTTTAGAAGATGAATGACAAGTATTCTGGCTACTATCAACCCACTTAGCATCCAGTCATTGCCCAATTTGGCGCCTTTCTAATATACAGTTTGACAACCAGAAATGGCAAAAAAAAATATCACATTACTGTCCAAGTATCCAGCAACTCAAACCCATCCTGCACATGACCAACCCATAGGTTTGATTCAATTAAATCCCTGCCACAACAAAAGCTATATAAGTCTAAAGTATCATTCAATAAAATATACTTCTATTCTTCTTAATTTCATATTTAAATCTTCTCCAAAAGGCGCTCCTTATCAATGGTAGCAGCTACGGTTTTTTGACCACACCCATGAAAGAGAAAATGACTGAACAGAACCTGCCCACCTTTACTCACATACTAAACCAGGCCACATCCCAGGATGCCCTAAATGTACTTCCACGCCCACAACATCAACAAAGATATACCTAGTAGATGGGTAGGACACGCCATTTTGAAAACAGCATCTTGAAATATGCCATCTTGAATCTCTGCTATCTCAATTTACTAGTAAAAACGCCATTTTGATTTACGGCATTTTGACTAAGAAAAAACAGGTTTAAAATTTTAGATTTTTTGAACTCCAAA